>PPHD01000081.1:59994-89013 GCA_002909625.1 Bambusicola thoracicus
AAAAAAAAAAAAAAAAAAAAAAAAGGCTGGAAAGCTGACTTGGAAGGTCATAAACAAAGCCAGTGGTGAGTATTTGTAAAGAACCCAATAAAGCTATTACTATTAGTTAATCACTAAAAGCAGTTGGCAATTTTTGTTTGTTTTACAAGCAAATTTCCAGTGATTTGAAGGAGAGAGGAATACATCTCAACATCTTTTCCTAATTCAGCTAGCAGGAAGTAGAACTTATGCTTTTGTCAAATAGGCCTTCAAGGGAACATGGCCCACTCATTGTCAGAATTTTAAAATAAGATAGTTTGAGAAACTACACGTCATCTGACTTGGATTGCTGTAAAATACTTTGAGAACAGTAGGAAGTAAATATAAATATAAATAGTGTAATATGTGTTTACACTTACGTCCAATAAGAACCAGACCAGATGAGTAGCCATTTTGGAAGTACATACAAGCTCATGTGTAGCAGCTACAAAGAGTAAACTTCACATCCTCCCTGAGAACGAGATTATCCCAAGGCCATATCTTCTTTGACCAGATTTATTATAGCTAGGTAAAGGAGCAAAAAAGAAAACTGTGTACTTCAGCTGAAGAAGTGTTGAATTGACGGAATTATTTTAACAGCTAAAGAAGAGATAGTTGGAGTCTTGGTGAAGAAGTGACATGGAAACAAAGGGAAGAGGTGAAGAGTTGCCTCACTGTGTATACACTGTGCTTGTAAAGTGGTTTTAACTGCATCAACTGTATCTGTCAAGGCATCCCCTTCATTAAAGGAAGGGTTTGCATCCATGTCTGAAATACATTTTTTAATAGTGAAAGACTAACAATTATTACTGTCATATTTTTTTTTGTGCTGAGCATGGGTCAATACTACATGGGCAGTTTATGAAGTTGCAGCCACAGATTTGTAAAATAAACTCATGCCATGGATCCAGCCTCTGGGCTGGATGTATTCTCCCATGTAGCTTCCGCAGAATGGCTCTTTGCTGGTAAACCTTCACATGCATAGCAATAATATCTAGTTTTACTGTTGTTTTGTTTCACTCTGGTGTGGTTTGTTTTTGTAAGTGAAGTCAAAGATGGTAGGCCTTCACACTGTCTCTTGATCTTACTGGAGGAAGCAAACCTTTTTTCTTGAATTTTTGTTCTGAGGTTGGAACGTGTGAGATTTCATCCCAAATTTTCCTGATTTGACCCAGACACCCCAGCCAAGAATGAGAAAACTGGAGGCACTCTGTGAGGCAGGCACAGGGCACTTCCTTGAGGATGGGGTTGTGCCATGGCTTGGTCAAGCTGTGGGCTTGCACATGCACCTGGCCGGGTGAATGCCTTTGCCTAGGAAGTGCAAGACAGTGGGAGCTGGAGCTGAGTCCTGCTGGGGCCTTGCTGTGGTTGACAAGGCTAAGGCTGAGGGACCTGAAGCCTACTGGCGTTCTAGCCCTGGGTAGGTGACAGTGTAGAAGCTCCACGAGGTTGGCAGGGAGAGCCAAGCCCTGAAGTACCATCTGTGCCCAAGCAGTGAGCTGGAAGAAAATGGTAAATACGCTTAAAGTGCTTATGCATCTACTGCAGTGATACTGTGTTCAGAGGAAAAAGGAAGAGGGCAGTATGGATGAAGGGCCACAGTCCACACAGCAACCTTGCTGACGTTACAAAACTGTAACAGTTTTGGCAGCTGTGCTGCCATTCAGAGAGATCTGGGCAGGATGGGGAGTTGGGCAATTAGGATCCTGACGAGGTTCAACAAGAGCTAGTGTAGGGTCCTACACCTGGGGAGGAATAACCTTATACATCAGTACAAGGTAGGGCAGGCATGTCCAACCCATGGACTGTGGGCTGCATGTGACCCAACACAACTCGCAGTGTGGACAACTCCCTGGTGACAGCTCTTCCCCACTGAGTGTGTGGTGCGTATCCATTGATCACAACAACCAAACACTGGTGTGTGATCAGCACTGTCTGGGCAGAATGCAGGGCATAGGAAGGGCAATGCTGACTGAAGGGATTTAAAATACTTCTATGCAGTTTGAGACACTGGCTAAAAACAGTCCTGTGAACAGAGAAAAATAGACTGCTATGATTTCTGTTTTGATACAAGAATTTGAGATCGAACCCTCCTGCCGGTATCCCACTGTATTTTGTTACCATGTGATAGATAGCTACTGTAGAACCAGGGGCAATGGGCAGAAACTGGAACACAGGAAGTTCTATACTAACACAAGGAAGAACACTTTCAGAGTGATGAAGGGCTGGAACAGACTGTCCAGAATGTTTGTCTCTGCAGAGAGTCTCCTCTGCAGATATTCAAGACCCATCTGTACACTGAACTGTGTGACTTGCTGTAGGGAACCTGCCTTAGTGGGGATTTGGACTCAATGATCTCCAGAGATCTTTTTCAATCCCTATAATTTTGTGACTCTGTGAATAGTGGCACTCCAGACCCTGACATCCTTCTCTATGCTTTATTTAGTCATGCAGCTGTCTGCCATTAGCTTTCTTGGCAATTATGATCTCATCTGTAAGTATCTATTAGATATATGAGACATTCTCATTATGTCTGCAGCTGCTGAACATGTCCTTACCTTGTAGTTTTACTTCCTAGAACCTGCCCAGCCTGTCTTTTAGTTGGTAGTCCTAGCTGCTTGGCTCTAGTTTCTGCAGTGGACAAACAGGTGCATCTTGTCTTTTTGTGCTTACTCCTTCTGTGAACTCCCACCCTCTGGTTCTGGGTTTCTCTGTGTTTCAACTTGAAATCAGTATAAACTGTGGTCTGACTTATTTCTTTTAACTGGTGACTTCCTCTTTTCTTGGCCATAGCCTGGCTGTAACCTGTGGCAGCTGAGTCTGAACTGCCTCCTTCACATGCATGTTCTTGAAGATTCATTCCACTTTGGTACCTGCAGAATTAGGCCAAAAGGTGGCTCTCTGGGTGTAGCTCGCTTACTCACTTATGGCCATTCTGGGGTGAGGCAGCTCATCTACTGGTTCTGTTCATCCCTTGGTTCTTTTCATTCCATCTGCTGGCCTTGCTTACTTGTGTGTTCTTGGATGAGTCATGCTGAGGAAGAGTTTCTGCTTAGAAATATGTTGCAGAAGGGCAGAATTACTGGGCATACTGCTAAAAATAATTAGCTCCCTAATAAAGATTTGGCTGTATTTGTGAAGCTTCCTATGAAAGCCCTCTTATGCCCCATTTTTCAGTCATTTTAGATGAATCCCCTTCTAGATTCTTCCGTATTTTTTTTTTCCATGAGACATTACCATTATACATACTCAGATATTTATTATGAGTAAATTATAGGAAAGTATACTTTTGTTGTGATGAACTGCACTGGAAACTTTGAAGGCTTTCAAAGGTACATGATGGCCCATCCCAGCCTGCTTGAGAAAATATCTAGATCTCAGTTAAATGAGAGGTAAACTGTTGAGCTGGCAGCACTTGGCCTGATTTATACATTTGACTTTGGTCAAGGCTATCTACTGCTTTCTTCAGTTGGAGTCTGATTTATTCAGATTTCCTTTGTTAATACACTTGCACAAACTTAACTGAAGTCAGCTTTGAACCGTAAGTTCTCTCCTTTCTAGGGCTAGCATGAAGGCCCCTGCCTAGGAGTAGAATGAGCAATGTAGTAGTTTGTCCTGCTCATGTGTACAGCCTTAGACAGGTTTTGCTACAGTCTCTATGGACAGTGTTCCCAGCATTTGCTCTGCTGGGAATGCAGGCAGTGACTAACTCATTTCAATATTTTTAGCGTGGATTTCAGACCTCACAATACAAAATAGCAACATGGAGCACATGATAAGAAATGCCATACTAAGTCAGACCACTGTTCATCTAATTCACTGTTGGCTTCAGATGAGGCAAGAGGAGATCCAATTTAGGAATGTATGTGAGCATGTATACTACTTTTTTTTGCAGTGCATCTCACACCTGTGCAGTGTGAATTGTGCTTTAGGAGGGTTCTCCAAGGAAGTGGTCATGGCACTGAGCTTGCCTGAATTCAAGAAGCTTCTGGACAATGCACTCAGTTACATGGTCTGATTTTTGGGTGATCCTGCATGGAGCCAGGAGTTGGACTTGATGATCCTTGTGAATCCCTTCCAACTTGGGATGTTCTATGATTCTGTGATTCTATAAAAGGTTGATGCACTGAGATTTCCCAACGAAAAGAAAACCTATTACAAACAAACATACCGACTGAGTATCATTATTCTGTGGCTCTTTAGCTGACAAACTGGTATGGCATTCGATAGTTGACACAAATAGAGTTGATGAAGTTTTACAGTTTCAAAGCTAGCAGGAACTTTTTGGATTAGCAAGACTAATTCTCTGGTTGCAGGATCCCACAACAGCCTGAAATACTTTAGAAATTATTTTTCTCCCTCATGGAATCACCTGTATAATCTGTACAAGAATGCTAATGGAGAATTTCCTTATAATCATGATCAAAAAAATGAACTTTCAGCCTATGCTTATTGTTGTCAACTTAGACAGTATTGTGCTTAGGTTGCCATTTTCCTTTGACATAAAGACTGTTTTTTCACTGTAGTGTTTATCCACCAGTTGAATTTGCATAAAGACAATAACTGTTTTTTTAACTGTCATGTTAATAACACTGGACAAGGCCATCTCTTCTAGTATCCTTTAGTAAGGCAAGCTTTATGAGGTAACTCATCATCCTAACCAACTTTGCCATGTATGTTATTTCTGAGATTTTCTTTAGGATTTTGTCTACAAGTTCAATTAGTGTTGGACCTTTTCTTGTCTAAAGTAATCCAAAATAAACTGTTATGGGGATAAAATAATACATGATATAACTGTTTATATTTGAAAGGATGTAACAGACAATCACTCTTCCTCCTTCCCTCCTGAGCTACATCTCAAAATAACCACTGTATATTGCAGTGACCAATAAACAGTGAAAAGAAACAGAATCATATTTAGAAGATGGATCTCTCTGTTTCTGTTTTGCTTGGTAAATATCATAGTCTCAAAGCACAGGAGAAAACATAGTTTTACTCTGGAAACCATCCAGACAGAATATGATGTAAACAAGTAAGAGACTGAGAAAAGGGAAGTAAATTCTGCCAGATTTCCTCTCTCTCCTTTCTTTCAGCACTTAAACCCCCTCCTAGGAAGACAAAAAAAGACAGGACCACGTTTCCTCTGTTTTCTTTTTGTGTGTGTGTCTTTGTGTGTGTGAGTGCATTTGTCTGTTGCAGTTGCTTTCCTGCACTTCTTATGTTTTCAGCTGCCTGCGCGTCCTTAGTACAAGTCTGCAATATCTATAGTGACAAAATACCTTCTCAGTAAAAGCGGCCACCCAGTTAGACTTGGAAGTTCATGTATGAAGGCTGCTCCAAAAGTAATGCCTCTTATTTTATTATGTCGACCCAAAACGTGAGAGGCAGATGTTGGTGATATGGCAGTAGAGGATAAACTTTCCACACCAATATTCCATTAATGTTCTTGCTGTGAGACAGATGGCAGCAGCAGAGGGGCAGTCTGACAAAATGTCATCTGACATGGAAGTGCATATAAAACAAAGGTGTGACATTGAATTCTTCCATGAAAAAAAAAAGAATTTACTCATTGATATTCATCGCAAATTTCTGAATGCTGATGAAGTGTTGATGGACCAAACAGTGAATATAAGCACAGTGAGGCAGTGGGTTGTGTGTTTCAGAAGTAGTGACAGCAGCAGCGATAGCGACAACCTCCACTGGTGCAGTTTTTGATGAGAGCAGCGTACAGCCTCTTGTTCAATGCTGGTGAAAATGCATAGCTAATGGTGGTGAATGAGTTGAAGAACAGTGTTTTCTAGCTGAGAATTTGCTTTATTAAATAATGTTATCGTGGTCTTTGTACCTGTGGCATTTTCCGTGTAAGTATATAGGAGGCATTACTTTTGGAGTGAACGAGTATTTTAGTGTTAATGGAATGTAGACACATAATTTCTTGATATTGTTTTCCCTTGGTTCCTTAACTTGTATATATTGGCTTCAGTGTACTGAGATAGGATTTCTGCCTCTCACAGAAATATAAGTGAAGAAAATTGTTTTAAATGTCAATTTTAGTCTACTTTATACCAAATATTGTCTCAAATAAGAATAACCTTCACTTTTTCAGATTTTAGTTCACTTCATAGTAAACTCTGCAAAATAATAGAAGTGCTTGAATGGTTTTAGGTGTTGTTGGGTTTTGGTTTCTTATGGTACCTCAACTCTGTTACTTAAAGTATATAAACTTATAAAACTAGAATAAGACTGTAAAGAAAAATAGCCTTGCATATTTTAAATGTCTCAGAGCTATTAGTGTTTTTTTCTTTTCTGGTATCATAATTCATCCATGACCTATATAGATACTGCCAAAAATTCTGGAAACATTCTCGTATGCTGTTTAAAGCCTTTTTATATTCCTTTAAGATCCAAATATACGTAGGTCACTCTGAAAGTAATGCCTCTTATTTATTTCTATGGAAACTATAACAGATAAAAAGAGCACAATAACGCTATTTGATAAAGCAAATTCTCAGCTAGAAAACACTATTTTTCAACATAGTTACCGCCATAAGCATATCTACACAAATGAGCTGATAGAGATGCTCTTTATTTCATGGTGTGACAGCTATGCATGGCCATTTGTGATGTTGCTTATCTTTCATGTCACTGTTACTAACACTGAAATGCACTGCCCACTGCCTCACTGAGCTCCTCTTCACTGTCTGGTCTCCATCGATGTTCAGTAAGTGTTGATGAATGTCAGTGGGTGCCATTTTTTCCACCTGGGGGAATTCAGCTGGGTGTTGATGAATACCCCCAAATCCTTTTCTTCCATGCAGCTTTTAAATTGAATGTAATGAAAGATTGGCAGGAAGGTTCTGTGCACCTGTGATGTTGTGGCCTAATGTAATAAAGCAGGTGGCATTATTTTTAGAGCAGCAGTCATCTCTCAAAACATGAAATAAAAAATCAAGTAATCAAGGGCTTGGTCCTGCTCTTTGGCCGCAACCCCAAGCAGTGCTACAGGTGTGGGGCAAATTGGCTGGAAGACCGTGTAGAAGAAATGGTACTAAGGGTGTTGGTAAACACTCAGCTGAACATGATCCAGCAGCGTGCCCAGGTGGGCCAATGGCATCCTGACTTGTGTCAGAAATAGTGTTGCCAGGAGCAGCAAGGAAATTAACATCTCTCTGCACTCGGCCCTGGTGAGGCTGCACTTTGTGTACTGTGTTCAGGTTTGGGCCTCTCAGTGCAAGAAAGACATTGAGGCCCTGGAACATGTTCAGAGAAGGGCAATGAAGCTGATGAGGGGCCTGGAGCACAAGTCTGATGAGGAGCTGCTGAGGTAGCTGGGATTGTTTAGTCTAGAGAAGAGGAGGCTCAAAGGAGACCTTATTGCTCTCTTCAACTACCTGAGAGAGGTTGTAGTGAGGTTGAGGTCAGCCTATTCTCCTGTGTAATTAGCAATAAGATGAGAAGGAATGACTTCAGTTTGTGCCAGGGGAGATTCAGGATGGGCATTAGGAAAAGAAGAACTTCTCTGATAGAATGGCCAGGCACTGGAGTGGGCTTCCCAGGGAGGTGTTGGAGTCAGTGTCCCTGGAGGCATTTAAGAAATGTGTAGATGTTGTACTGAGGGATGTGGTTAGTGGGAAATATTGGTGATAGGTAGACGGCTGGACTGGATGATCTCAGAGGTCTTTTCCAAGCTTGATGATTCTATGATTCTATGATTCTGTTTAGCTACAATGAGAATATCAGTGTTAGCTACAAAAACCATTAAGATTATTTACAATTCATAACCAGTAACAAGCTCATTTTGTAAAATAATACTCTTTCTTTCTTTCTTTCTTTCTTTCTGGTAGAACTTAGGCTCATTTTCAAAAGAGAATTATAACAATTTGCACCTTCTACCAGCAATCACTTAAATCCATGAAATCTTGTAGAAAATTTAAAGAAACCAAACTTTTTATTTACATAGGTTACATTTCAGAATTGATTACTTTCATTTTCAGCTGTGCAAATTACATTCTTCATTGTGTCTCTTGCTTCTTAAAATAATTTGGGCTCTTGTCTTTCAGAGCTTCAGAACTGCAGTCCAGCAGCTGCGTTGTTTTTGCAAGAAAACGGCATACAGCGAATGGCCCACGTAGTGTCAATCAAATTGATGCAAAGTTTAAACACTGTGGCTCTTGGACTGAAGTTGGAGGTGATCTGTTCAGATGAAATTGTAGCAACATAGCCTCAAGAATGAAGCAAGCAGCCAGGCTGTCTGAGTGTGGGTGAAATCTGATGAATTATATTCTTCTTGGACTCTCTCCAGGATTTCAGTCAGTGTCAGTGTAATTTGTAAGGGCTGTGAATTCTAGAAGGAGCAACACATCATGTGCAACACGTGTACTTCGTATTTAAAGAAGTGAGGAATGCGTGAGCATTTTCTGTGGATGAAATCAGTGGTATTTAGTTTTTGAAGAAATAAAGTCTTTTAAACACTTTGCTTTCTTATTTATCTTTCATTAAGGTAAATAAGCTTATTGCATTTAAAGTAAGCAGCTTGATACTCATGTCAAAGTACTATAGCAGTATCCAATAAAAATCGAAAACTGGTCTCTGAGACCTGTGTTTGTACTGCTTGTGAAGTTATCAAGAGTATTAGCTGGCATAAATAGTGACTGGTGGCATGTGAACCACATGTAGATCCATGCTTTTGGAAATGTGAGCTACATCCTTGTACTGTCATAGATGCTGTCTGTGGGTGGTCTCCCTCTGTGCTGCTGGGGACCAAAATGCTCCCACAGGGTTTGGGAGTTATGTAATTAGGGGAAAAGGTCTGACAAATGTGTCTCGGAAAGCAGTGAAACACAGCTATAGGAATTCTACTTTTCCTCTGCACTTCTGGTAGAAGAGTATTTGGAGTGTGATAGCAGCATGCAGTCAATATGAATGCTGAAGTAATAAGCCGGAAATGCTACAAGAAGGTGGACCACTATGGGGATGGCTTTTCTCTAAAATTTGTTTTCTCAGGAGTGGGGACAAAGAACAGCAGAGCATGCAATCAAATAACAGGAAGAACACAGAATTATAGAATCACAGAATGATAGAATGGCTTGGGTTGGAAGGGACTTTGAAGATCACCTAGTTCCAGCCTCTCTGATGTGGGCAGTGTTGCCAGCCACTAAGTTAAGCACCAGCTCAGGCTGCCCAGGGCCCCGTCCAACCTGGCTTTATACACCTCCAAGGGTGAGACATCCACAGTTTCTCTGGACAGCCTGTGCCAGTGCCTCACCATCTTCTCACTGAAATCTTTTCCCTTAACGTCTAATCTAAATCTCCGCTCTTTTAGTTTAAAACAATTCATCCATATCCTATCACTATCTACCAGTGTAAGAAGTTCATTTCTGTCCTGTTTATAAGCCCCTATTAAGTGTTGGAAGGTTGCAATGAGGTCTACCCTGAGACTTCTCCAATGTGAACAAGACCAGATTCCTCGGCCTCTCTTCATAGGAGAGGTGCTCCAGCCCTCTGATTGTTCTTGTGGCCCCCATCTGGACCCATTCCAAAAGTTCCACATCTTTCTTGAGTTGACTGTAAACAGTCATGAGACATGCCGAATTTGTTGCTTTGGTATTGCAACCACACTGTGTTAATCAGATTTTTTAGTGTCACAGTTTGGCCTGATTTGGCCTACTTCCATGACAGGGGATGAAGGGACCCACTGTCCCATGCCCTGGTGTGATAGCAGAATGAGAGATAATACAATATATAACAATATAATTGAAACCGAAGCTAATAAATCAAATAAAATGAGAGAGAGTGTGTCTGAAACCGAAGGCCTTACTCTAATGCTGTAAATGAGATGGCCAGGGACCACACAGAGCAAAGCGGGCAAAAAGAGAGACAGCCTCATGACACCCAGCCAGTTTTACCTTTCCCTCTGAACAGAAAATGGAAACAGAATAATTAAGTCTTCTGGGAGCTGTAGTTCATTCTTCTCTTCTGATACCTGGTATCTGATACCAAACTATTGACAATCCAAGGAACTGCAGCATTAACTCTTTAACTCCCAGTGCACTACATGATGTTATGATGTGGAATACTGATGACAAATTATGAAAGCACGACATGTAGTCACAGCAATAGACAATGTGTTTGAATGTTCCTGACATGATAAATACAGATATTTTGTGGTATTGTCTAGAATGCTGTTTCCCCACATACCACCAGGAGCTCATATTTGACAACTGTTATGTTTACATAGTTTCTGTGATTTATCAACCAAAACTCACAGAAATGAAAACAGTAGTTAAGTCTCAATCAGTGATGAAAGTTGACACCTATCTGTATGATTAAGCACAGCATCAAGAGACAGAATGCTAATTGGAAGAAACACTTTATCTAGTGTCATAATTTACTATGTAAATAGCTTTGTTTTGTGTATGACAACATAGTCTTGTAACAGCGAGGACTGAGAAACAATGTGAAAACTACTGCACAGGTATTTCAAAAGGAGAGCAGGCCTCCATTCCTGGAAAAAATTGCTGATCAGACAAATGATCTATACTTATTTCATGGGAGGTAACTACTTTTCTCTCATGGTAAAACTTTGAAATTTGACTTACAGAGTGGGAAAAGTAAGTAAAAATTACTCATCTAACATTTTTTCTGCTTTTGCATGCTTTTCGGAGAATGCTGAATTTTGGATTTCTGGAGAAATGACAGAAAAAAAGAACTCGAGGTCTTTAGTCTTTCCATTGTCTTTTCCTGTTATATTTACAAAGCTTTTTGTTTTATGTAACAAGAGGCTACTCTGTGTGGCTTAAAGGCTATCCTGTTTATTGACAGATTATGGATATTCTTAGAACCTTACTTTTGAATAAAGGATCAGGATATAAATGTAGGCTTTTTGGTCTCAATTTCAAAAATGTATATGTGTTGTAATGTGCTATGGCAGCATACTTCAGTGTTAATTTATGATGCCCATATAATGTCAGTTGTGTCTAATAGAGTAAGGTTGCTTGACTTTGCACTCCTTTCTGTACACTGTTTAAACTTGTTTAACAGTTACTGCTAATGAAAATTGGTAGAGTGGAAATTGTGTTCTGGGTGATATTATCTTTACTTCTGGTTCCACCACATGCGGGTGTGTATCAGTGGCTGAAAGTCCTCATGTACAGCACAGAACCAATACGTCTTATTATTGTCCATCCACATCTTATCTTCTTCCTTCCCACTACCTCAGCTGCAGTATGACTTTCTGAAAAATGATTTCCTGCTTCTCTTTGTTTCTCTGTTCTCCATCTCCTCCAGACTGGCTACTCTTGAGAACATTTGTTCCAGCCCCAAGGTACAGCAGTTCTTCTGAGTACTAACAAATCACCCCTCACATTCCTCTTATTAACACAGTTTGTATTATCCAATTGCCCTAGGGGCATTTCATTTCAATATCAGACAATGTTTAGCTGATGCACATAATTACTTTTCCTGCATGTAAAAGCAAGAACTAAATTTGAAGACAAGTTTTGTATCCATTTTCTAAAAGCTTTTTTTAATCAACAGTTAATGAAACAACCTGTCATCAGACAGCTGTACTGCTGAAATGACATGAAAAGCAAATCCATGGAGTCAGTTTGTTTGTAGACTTTCACCTAAGTTTGGAGCTAGTGATGATTTGTTGTTTTTTCTGCAGTTTAACTTTGTTTGGTCTAGCTGGAAATGTGACAGTAGTGATGTCAGTATTTGCCAAAAGCTATACTTTTACAGGAAACCGTAATAGACATCATTCAAGGTTTTGACAAGATTTCACACAACATAACAGGGCAATGAAGCTCAAATTCATCATAATAAAAGCCTTCGATGCCCATTTTGGGTGACGTGCTCATAACCTTACAGATGGGGTCCATGTGTAGTTGAATGAAACTATTCAGTTGCTGCTTTGTGCAAAATGCTTGAACAGTGTGACAAATGTCTGTTAAAATGGTTTGCTAACGTGGACTTAGAGGCATTAAAATATCAACACCAGGTAATACAGTGTAGCTGCAGGTCACAAGGCAACAGAAAGCACAGAATTATGTAACCCAGTCTTCGCAAGAATTTTTTCCAGAAATGTATTAGAGGTAGCCACTACATGCTGTAGGAGAGAGAAGAAGGAAAGAGAAGTAAGGGTTCCTTGACTACTTGGGAGTGGAAAGAACTGAGCTTGCCCTGCTTTCCTTGCAGAATTTCCAGTGTATATTCATCTTCACTGGGCTGATGGTAAGAGGTGTGGGCCTAAGCTATCAAGAAGTCCTGGGCTTTTTTTTGGGCCCTCATTCCTGAGGCTTCTCTTAAAACTGCATGGCTATCTGATAGGAATCATCTTCATGTGATATAGCGGTGACCACTGAGACGTGCATGAAATACTCCTCATATCACTTCCTTATTCATAACAATATTGCTCTCCTCTGATCTGCAGTGTTAGATACCCTCAAAGCTTTCTGACTGTCTTCATTTTCTTCCTTTCAGGCATTTTCTTAGCAAGCCACTATCAGTTTTAAAAGATGCTTCAAGATGCTTCGTATTTCCCCGTCTAAAAGGAAGCATTTTGTCTTATAATTCCCTTCCACCCTTGATCTTCACATTTTATTTTTCCCATTAAATGGCAGCTGGACTGTGATCAAAAACCTATGTGTGATCTTCCTTTTCAGATTGCTGGGTAGTATCCTAGGACTTTTAGTCTGCAGTAGATACCATTAGATGATCAAAATCTTAAAATCCATCACCTTAATTTTTGCATAGAACACAATTATTCCATTGATTTAAGTAGAAAATACACTTCATGTGGTGAACACACATTTCTTTGAATAGAGATTAGCTGACTACGTAGTCTTTTTTATTTTCCCCAGAAATGACAACTAGAACAAAGAAAAAGGAAATAACCTGAGTAAAGAATCAAACTTGCCAGGTCAAAGAATCTTCCTGTGTTTCAAATAAAGGCAATTAATTAAAACAAAGCTGCAAATAAATTTATCTGCAGACTCTGGTCTTCACTGAGTATGTAATATATGTTCACTGTAAGAAGCTAGATGGCTTCCAGAAATGTTCTAAGAAATGTGAATACCAATGTATACCCAGTAGATCATTTGTTAAACAGCATCTTCCCCTTTCTCCTCTTGTCCACTTACTTCAGTAACAGTATTTGCAAGATATGTGGATTTGAAAAGGCTTACACCAAAGTCACCCTTATTAACTCTGAGTCTGCTGATTCTGATTTATTACAGACTGCAGTCTATTTCAGCATTTTTTTTAACTAGGATTACTGCTGTTTTACATTAATTATCTGCTTTGCAAATTTTATGAAATAATGAACTGTGTCATATGTTTTTTTTTTTTTTCTTTCTTTTTCCACAAAGAAATAAATATATGGAAAGGAATGTTTTGTTTTTAGGAGGCTTGCCAGTTGGTTCTGTGTCTATGTTATTACATTTGTGTTAGTGAAGGCTAGCGCCTGTACTTTGAATGGTAAAGGGGAAGGTCTACGAGGAAGGTTTACTCCTGTGGGAATCTTGTTTTGGGGTCTTGAATAGTTCCCTCAAAGTCCAGTTTTGTCCAAAAAACATCTTACTACCAGAGAAGAGGTTGACTGTCATGTCAATGTCCTCGTACAACATATTGGAGCTTCAGAGATGTATTTAGCTTTCCTGGGCCTGAACCTTGATGCTATGAGTTTCATCCTGGAAAACTGGCATAAGTCTAATGTGTCAGCTTATTTAAATCAGTCTGTCTGAGGACAGGTCAAGCTGATGATTTCTGAAGGAACCACTAGGGTGGTAATGGATGAAATCCTTAGCTTTTTAGAAAAGTTTATCAGTAGCATAGATAACAAATCCTTATAAGTCAGTTGTGTTACTATGTACTTCATGTCCTCAAGAATCCATTTACTTTGTCTTCTGTTTTTTATACTCACCAAATATCCTTTGGGAAATGGACCTGTACCTGGCTGTACTTTTTGTTGTACAGTCTCAAGCCAGTCCACAGCTGCAGTCACCTACCTTTGTGCAAGACAGTACTGGCACCAGAAGAATGTTCGGCCTGTGAAGCTGGTGGCACTTGCCGTTTAGTCTTGACAGTGCTAAAGAAATTTAAATTCTGAAATTAAATTTTATTGTTGACTGTTTTTATGCTAAAGTGCATAAGCTGAAGGTTCAAGTCATTTACTAATTCTCAGGATCCTGAGGTTGTCATGAAGTCACAAATTCACTATGAAAGCTCTTTTGGACAATAAGCTTAGACACTAAAAGAAATGATAATGTACACTGCATGCTCTGCAAGACAGCTTTTACATCAGTTGTACTAGAAATTCTAGGGACTGATGAAGCTCACGCTTATCCTTCACATTCTTTCTTTTACTTGCTAAATAATACCACTACAGAAAAGTGATACCAAAAGCACTACTATGAATCAGAACCATTTTTTATATGATAAAAGAGCAGCAATCCACTACAGCTGCATTATAACTGAATTGCTGCAACTTTGTAAAGATGACCATGCAATCAGAACGTTTTGCTGACAGTGATTTTTCAGGCAACCAAATTTGCTAAATGTACAAAATGCAGACCAATCACTCTTCAAATGTTTTGACCTACTTTCTCCTTGAACTCATCCCAAAATAACAATAATAAAAAATAACTATGGAGAGAGCAGATTACACAGCTCTACTATTTCACTGCTGGGAATGTGAATGCCATTAAAGTAAAAGTGCTTCCTGCTGGCAGACCAACTATGTATTTGTGTGGTTGTAACTCCTCAACGCTCATTCAGATTTTGGGAGAGATACAAGGCCAGGGAAGGACACTTAATGCTGACTTAAACGTGCTCCTTTTAATTTAGTGTGTCATGCTATTGTGTTTCTTTTAATTCATCTGTGTAAAAATGTGTGCTATGGAATATAGAGTGGTTTATAAAGTTAAGCCCAGCTTTCATATGGCTCAAGTTAAATTTCCAAAAGTCTTTTTCTCTTAACAGTGTGTAGTTTCATTTTGTTGGTGAGCTATTACTGATTCCTCTTTATATTTTCTGACAGTCGTCTTCCTGGATATTCTAATTTTTGATTCTTTAAAAAAAAAAAGTCACGTAATACTTTTGGACTTCTGCCTTTGTTCTTTCCTTTCCCTTTTAAAATACGTCCTTATCTTTGTGGGAGTAGACGGAAGGTGTGTGATTGCTCAGAGGTATGTTTGAAAAGTAGATCTGCAGATTCTGCTTTGTAAAGGTCTGCTCTGAAAATCCTTACAATCTCTGCTTTACTGGCAAAGGTATTAATGAACTTTAAAAAGAGAGGGAGTTGACAGGAAGAATTAATCCCTCCCAAACCAAAACAAAAAGCCAGATCTGCTGCATTTCCTTCCTTTCGGCATCATACAAATTGTACGATTTCAGTGTTCCTCCCTACGTTTATCTCCCCAGCCCCTCAGGAGAGTTACTCTGTCATTTCCAGTAGGAAGTTGATTTGCATAAACCAGTTCCTTTTCATGATTAGATTCAGGAAATCACAATTATAATCTGATGGCGTTTTGCTTTTGTCCTGGAAGTTGTTAAAATGAGTCACTGGGCAATCTCTAATCCCATTTCTAACCATATACGGACAGGTATGGGGACTAAACATGAAGGCAGTTATGTGTATTGGAGGAGTTCAACCCAGTTAAGTGCTTTCTAGGATTTTAAATTTGCAAAGCATTTACATGCTGAAAGCTAATTTCATGCTTTGTTTAGTCAAGTTTCTGTAAGCTAGGAAATTGTCCTGTGAGCATGATATACATTTTGAACAGCAGAACTTCAAAAGGGCTTAAAAATAAACAATTCAAGGAAGACATACATATGCATAAGCAGTAGTGTTGTGGGTCTCCCACTAGATAGCTTTCTGCAGACTGTGTGAGTCCCTGTGCTCCCCTTCTGTCAACAAGTAGTTCTGCTGACCTTAGTCCAAAAGAATTCTCTGTTCAGCACAAATACTCTTTTTTTGCCCCTTGGTATCACAAATCCTGGGTGTTGGACCACGTAACTGAAAAAGAAAGTACCACCTACCAGCATCAGAGGGCAGTATCTTCAAAGCAAGCGCGTGCTACTACTTTCTTTTACTGGCCTTAGGTGACTGATCTGAGTGATCAACTTCTCGTTTGAATCAGATTTGAGAGTTGCCGCTCACTTCTGGGGATGAAGTATACGATTTATTAGGCAGTATTTTCCCCTCTTTCATTGGTAGGAAACAAATGGCAAACTGAAAAATCATCTTTTTAAAACTAGCAATTTCCTTTCTATAAGCAGTGATGCATAGAAGGCAGCAATTTTAGCTGATGAATGAAAGTTCCCAACAGGAATGAACATGAGGAGAAAGTCATGCAATTTGGTCTGCTGTGTTTTACTTTTTAGAACACTACTATATAGGAAAACGCCATGCCATGTTGATTCTATTTTATTTTATTTTATTTTATTTTATTTTATTTTATTTTATTTTATTTTAATAATAGCTTTACTTGTAACAGCTATGTTTGCCATTTTTTAAGAAAGAGTTTAACCAAATGCAGCAAAGCTTAAAGCATTGGGATCACAATCTCCAGTTGTTCCTGAGCTGATAAATTGAGTAAAGATGGCTCATGGAACACAGCTGGCTATGAAGTCCAGCACCCTGATGGGCTTTGACTCCCCAGCCTGCCTGCCTTTAATGTACTCCTTGGAGGTGAAGGTGGACCTTGCCTACAAGAAGGAGGAAACGTAGTCTAGGATGATGGAAATATTTCTGTAGGTACAGGGCTTTCACGGAGCTCCATCGCTTGTCAGTAGCTCTTTACTACAGCTCTCACAGCTGCAGATGAATAATTTTGAATAGCATCTGTTTTATGTCTGTGTTCATGTTCTTCCACTTTTGCAAGACGTTACACAGATAGTATAAAATTTATATCTGATGTGTATGGACTAAGAAAATGAACCTCTCATTCCTCTGCAGGTATTCTGTAGGGATAAGCTGTGCAATAGGACTTTATGGTGCTGATTCAGGGGAAATATTAGGATTTTGTTTTAATGTTCTTTTGGAGTGTTTGTAACAGGAGCTTCTGTATAATCAAGTTAGTGGTAAGCATCTGCCATAGAAAAAGTATGATTTTTGACCAAACAGTGAAGATTGGAACAGCTCTATGGAAGCCATAAATATCAAAGCTACTCCCCCTTCAGAGGCAGAGGCTTTGGCTTTATCTTAAAGAAACAATGACATTTCATGTGAGAGCAGAGTTACTGTGCTATCTCTGTTTCTTCTACAGCTCTGTGTAGCACCGTAATGACACTGGCATGCAGTGCTTACTTTTCCCAGTTTGGTAGGTGTTTTATACCTAAGGCAATGAGCCCTGACAACTCAATGAAACACAGCACCTAGGCAAAACTAAACTAAGTTTTAACACAAAAAGTCAATGAGCAGAGTTAGGAGTGGATGGGCTTTTATCTTTCATTGCTCCGAGTTCTTTAAACACAGTTTGTAGTATTGTTATGGTAAGCAGCTGTTGCACCAGGTTGTTAAACCTAAGATAAATCTGCTTGTTGATCAGAATCAAAACTAAAGTGAAACTATTGATATATGGCTGGCTCTTCTGCCCCAAGCATCTGCAGCTTGCTATGTAGAGCTACTTTTCAGATATGCATATAGTCTCTGGGAAAGGGAATGTTAGTGCTTCGTAGGTGGGCACGAGACATCTGCGTCTTGATCTCTTAAGCCCTTGTTTAACATACACAAGTTGGACAAATTGCTCATTCCCATGCACAGCAATGAAGTTCCCTTCATGCTTTTGGCATTCTGCTCATCTCTGAACACCATAGAGCTGGATATGAGCAGACACCATGCAGAAAGGGGTGCTCTGGCTTTTCTTTTACCCCCCTCCCCCCTTTTTTTTTCTGGGGGGGGGCAGATTTTTCTGCTTCTGTTCCATTCATACTGACAACCCCGCAGTCATGCTCTGTACCTCACCTCGAGCCCCCAGCTTTTGCTACTTTCTTCTCACTAGGGATGCTTTTTAAGTTGTAGGATGAACAGCAAGCTTTAAAGCAGCATGCCTTTCTGGAGTGATTCTATTCCATAAAAAATTTAATGACTTTTTGAATTAGACCTAGAAAGTATAAAGGATACATTCATGGAAGATTTTTCCTTAATTGTATCTAGCATATGGGAATCCATTCTTAAATGTGACAGAATAGAAGGAATAAATAGTGACTATGGTTCTGAATGTTACAGTTGATTTCCCCACAGTGCTCAGCTCTGTCACTGAATGACGTGATACAATTAACAAGCTTACATCTTTCTCCTTCATCCTCTGCAACTAGTTTGGTGTTTCCAAGTCATCACACTGGCAGTAGAAAGTGGAACAATGAGACATATTTGATGAAGAGGAGGCAAGTGAGCAGTATGTTGGTGAGAACTAGTCTTTATAAACCCAATTACCTTTCATATAACTGGATATCTTGTATAACCTTTTGGTGGCATTTCTTTTGCTTTCCCATAACGCCAGAAGTGTTTTAGCATTGTAGATAACAAGTGATTTGTGGTGCTTCCGTCTTCTCTGGCTGGCTTGATATATTTTCTGCAGTATTTTAACTCTATAACGGTGTTAATACTGTATTAAGGTTTTCTGCTCAGGGGCATGGAAGGGTACAAGGTAGTACTTTAAAAACCACGACAATAAACCCAGAAAACCTCCCTTCTATGTGAAACTCTTCTGCACCCTTATCCAGACTCTCAAACAATGTGGATAAACCAGTGCCAAATTTGAAGGTCCTATAATTTTAAGAAATAATCCTGATAATTTGCAGCTATTAAGACAGATTTTTTAGGCTTTTAAAATTTAAATAAAGGAATTCTCATGAGAAAAAAAGGACTCTACCTGTGAGCTACAATTCCCATGTCTCATTTTTCACGTTCTAAATGTCACTTTCTTTTTGTAATGAATTGGGCAGGAAACTCTGCCCTTTCCTTTGAATGACTCATGATGTAATGTACTTACAGATTAGAAGCACAATTTGAGTAATGTGCTATATGGCATTAGGTGAGGTTTTGTCCATTCCATCACATTTATCCTAATGAAAACTCAGCACTACATCATTTGTGCTAATATTACTGTTTTTAGATCATTAGTGAAGCAAACTTTGTTGAAGTTCATATACGGGTTGCTTTTCTTTCAGGTTAGGATTGCACTTTTCTTGTGTTAAAATTTTAAACTCGTTTACCTACAAATGTAATTAATTGCCAATTACATTTTAATATTTGATTAATACATTGTAATAATTGATTGCAATTAGCCATAAAAGTAGTTATTAATGTTCCATTTGTAGCTGTCAAATAATTCCAGATGACATGCAAGTGCATATTGATTTTAAAACAAAATAAATTCTGATCTTGCTGATCTGGATTTCAGCACTCATAAAAACTGCAGAATAGGGCATGACTCTTCAACAGACTTGGTGAATAAAGGAACTCTTCCACTGGAAAAAAAAATAGAATGTCCTATTCATTGCAAATTTACATACTCTGTTGTTTCTTAAGCCATTAACATGCGGAACAAAAGAGACCATTTCAGTAGTATTTTATTTTAGAGAGATGTTTTACATTTTGGACTTCTGGTGCCCAGCCAGTGTGACAAAGAATGAAGTGACAGTTCTGATGCCTATTAAAAATGATAATCTATCTGCATGTGAAGAATTCATTCTTACATATCAATTCTGTTTGCTCATGCCAAGGATATGGGATATGTCTAGGAGGTAGGAGCCTTGGAGGAGTGTTGGCGGCAGCTCACTCTAGTTAAGTTATGTGGCTGGTTTTCTTTTATAATAAGTAGTAAGAGAAGATCTGCCAGACCAGAAAGAATTCAAAAGGGCAGTCTTACCAAATTCCTTGAATTGCCCTATTGAATTATGAACTGAGCCTCAGGAGAGCTTTTGGTCACTGGACATTTCAAGCTCTTCTCAAGACTCTATCCGTGTTGACTTCTCTCTTCTTTCATATAGAGAAATATGTGTTCTATGAAATTAATTCCCTCCAGAAGAAGCCATTATTTTGAGGAGAGGAGAAGAAAAGAAAGCAAAAACAGTAATGGAAACATACAGCAGCCTTTAGCAGGGTCAGAAATGAGTGGAAGGTTCTCTGTCCTTTGAAACCTCCTGCATTCCCTCTCAATGGAGAAGCCTGGTTCATTCTTTTCCTTTCTTTGCATGAGGTTCATCTTTCAGTTCTCCAGCTGGGAGTCCTGTTCTCCCACCAAACCTAATGCCTTCATGTCCTCTGCCAGTCAGATGAAGCTACTGTACGTTCTGCAGAAAATGCTGATATATCTCAAAAGAGCTCTTGAGCAAGAGTTGGTTTACCATAGACTTAAGTGAGAGCAACGTTAGCCCTCAGGATTAGAAGTGGATCTGTGGCAATACCACACCAATGGTCTCTAAGGAAAGGACTTCAAACAGAACTTTGAACTGTACTTTGACAGACAGAGTTTTTTTTCCCTATTCTAGCAATACCCAATGAGGGAACATTATCTGTCCTATAATCTTTATCTAAGTGAAATGTTCCTGGGCATGATTCAGTTTGCAAATGTCTGATGCCATTTGAGATGCTCTAGGGACCCACCTGGCTCCAGCTGCTGGTTCAAAAGTGCACAGGTCTCCTGGAGGTCTTGTTGCACATCTGCCACCAGCTTGCTAGCATCTCAGATCTTTTTGACATTTCAGTTGACACCTGACATTTAGGCAGTTGAACTGAGCTAGCACTGTGCATTCATAAATACAAATCTTAATTAACATCTTTCCTAATTCCACATAGAATGATTTAAGTTTGAATCTGAACTTTTACAATAAAGCTAGCTTCAGAATTTATACACTCGTTTTCTCCTTAATGCTTTCAGTAACTGAATTTGTATGTATTCTAAATCTGAATCTCATAATTGGTACCTATTTTTTTAATGATTTGCCACAAATTATGTGTTGTTTATATGATCTATTTTCAGTTTTGAAATACATAAAAGCATAAAAACAGCCAAAGTTTGCTTTGGCTCACTCTGGTACATTTATTAATGTCCTTGTCAAATGTAAACCTGGAGTATCTTCACTGGGACTCTGCCAATAGCTTTAATGTACAGTGGTGTTATGTGAACTTAAGCTGTAGGGCTATGATACGTGATTAATATAGTTAAGTTGAAAAGTGTCTGGAAACTGAACTTTAATTTCTGGAAAAAAACCAGGATGGAAGCCGAGTCATACAGTAATAATCTTCTGTTTAATTAAGCATAATAAAGTGTAAAGAAAGGTGTTTATATATTGCTACTGAAGACTGAGCAAAAGATAATCTTATGGTTAAAATTATTGGTCTTCACATCATAAATTACTAAGTTTAAATTAAAAATGTACTGCAGGCTCCTCTGTCACGATGATGTTAAAACAACTGCCATACTTAATACTTGTACATATGGAGGGGTTGTACCCTGAAAGGACAGTATGTTCACTGTTTTTTCTGAAGTGCTTATCAACTTGGTTCAGACTTTTTCCACAGACGGCTTGTCTCTTGTCTGACGGGGTCAAATGCCTGTATGGCTAGGAAAGCTGCTCAGGGAATGAGAACACCATTTTAGTGCAATTTGGTTGACCACAGCTGAAGAAAACCATACATTATTTGGAGCATGTGACATATGACTCCGCAGGGCTAGAGCATCCTCTTCTGTCTGGGAAGCAGCTTGTGCAAGGGAAGGAAGAAAGCTCTGCCTGAGTTTATGCTCACAGTGATAAATGAGATGATAAATGACCTCTGCAGGTATGAGGGACTGCTCTTGCACCCTTGTCCTTATGGGAAGCTTTATTGAAGCAACACTTCTGTTTTAAAGAATCTTCTGACATTAACTTATATATTGTCCTGAACATAGAAATCACCATGGCATTATCAATATATTTCTCACACTTTGAATAATAATTCTCCTAAGAGACTTTCTTTTTAAAAATTCTGTAACCAGACATGAAGAGTTCTGCTCTGTCATAAGCTAATGAGGCAATGTACACTTACATGTAAGCAGCTCCTCTTTTCAAAGTAAAAATAGCATTATTTCTTTTATTTCTTTTTTTTCTTTGGCATTGTAAAAAACAGCTGTTTCTGGTACTCATAATATGCTTTTCTTGTCTCATTGAATGACCTGCAGCAGGAGAAAGGTAAACATAGAAATTCTTTTACAGCTTCATCTCTCTCATCTCTCAAGATGTTACCTAGGATCCAACACTTGGAGTATAAATTCTGTCATTAAAGTCTTTTCCAGTCAAAACAAAAAGCCCAACCTATTCCCCTCAGTAGTTTCCTAATTTAACACAAATCTGTGAGATTGTTGCCTTCTACAAAACTCTATTTTACTGTACACTTGCTACCCAATAAAAATGCCGCATGACACCTATTGGGACTGTTCATTTCAGCATGACAGCCAATAAACCTGACTTACTGTCTGTGTCAGTATTGCTTCTGGATCTATTTCTCTTCAGTACAGTGTTTTAGATTTTGTGAAAATTGGGCTCTGTGGTGGATCCGTCCCTTCTAATCAACTTTAGCCTGGATACGTGAAAACCCAGCTGACAAAGTAAAAGGGTGGCACTTCTTAGGCCAGAAATTATGATGATGTGGGTGGAGTATTTTAACGTAATATGTGCATCTTTAGCCTGAATGCAGTGCTGAGTTTAATAACTGGACGTAATTTTGATTAATGAAAAGAAATTTAAGTGTTATAACGGAGTTGTTCTTGAAGTTTAAAAAAAGGACTTATTTAGAGTGAAAGGGGCTAATACGGTGACACAAAAAGTCTTGTATTTACAGATTCATCCAGTTCAAGTACTGGCTGGAGAACAATAGTTAATAGAAGCACAAATATACTATCTATGCTGAATTAATAATTGTAAATATAGTATATTTTTTAGTACTTTTTTTTTTAAGAAGAAAACCCAAAGCCTTCTGGTTATTTCAGTCCTCCTTTTGTTTTAGAAGAAAGGGGGAAGAATACAAATTTTGAAATAATGATTAATTTCTGTCAGTCAACTCCAGATACCTTTATCAAGTTATATATCATATATTTGTGAGATGGGGCACTTCCTGGTGATGTTACAGCTTGGCCTTACGGTTCTTGTTTCCTTCTTTTTAAAAAACGACTAGACAGCTGATCGTCCTTTACAGTTTATTCCCCAAAAAAGACATGGATGGATTTGATTAATATGACTGTATATAATAAAAGATTTCTGTGAAATCCATTTGACATGTCAATCTATTTAAATTAGTTTCCAGTCATGAATACAGGTTCAGCACCTGTTTCTGTACTCATCAAGCAAGGGTGAAGAAATGTAAGGGGAATCTGCAGCACCACTATCTCTTTGAAGTCTGCTTTTAAGATGCATCCACTATCAACAAACCAGCAATAATTGCTACAGCTGTTCCCTGACAAAGAGCACCCCTTTTTTGGACAATAGTTGCCTACAGAAGTTGAGTGAAATACTGATAATGGTGAGATACTGCAAAGTTAATAACAAAGGATCAAGGAGAATCCTGTCAAGCTGAGAGAATCTTTGAAAGCACACAGGAACATTTCTGTGCTTATCTCATGTATGGAAAACAAAAATACATGAAATCATATTCCAAGCAAATTAGCTTCAGTCCAGGTAAGTATATCTACTTGTATCTTTAACCATATTAAATGTTCTACTATGGGAAAGAGAGGTTTGATTTTTTTCCCTAAAGCAGCAACAAAATAAGATTTACTGTTAAGAAGTGTTAAACAGCTTAAATGTGGATGAAAATTTGTCTTGAGAATTATTGGATGGATTGTATGGACAAATATTCAATGTGAGTGTAAATAAAGCTAGAATCTGGTTGGGTGTTCATGCTTACATTCTTAATGTTGAGACATTAATAAAAATAACATCATAAAATATTTTACAGTTTAAAACCAGAGTATATGATCTGTGAGTTTAAAATCATCAGTGTATTGAAGCATCAATATTGAGGATTAGTACCACTAAAATCAGTTCATACTTTCAATTTACTCCAACTTCCTGTTTTTAAAGCTAGGAGACTTAAATCTTTTGAAGAATTCCTTTTTCCTACTCCAGCAAAGCTGATTTTACTTAGATCAAAATTGAAACCTGAGATTATATGCCTCAGACTTGTTGAATGCCTTTGTTTTGTGGAACAAATCCCAAAAGACTTTTTGATGAAGTGAAAATGTTTGAATTTTTATTTGCTTAAATTTGATACAAAAACATGGGTGATTTAATTCCCGAGAAATAAAATATTTGACCTGAAAATATTTTCCCCTTATTTCTAGACTCAAGGCACCTTCTCCTTCCTTGAAATATGTTTTGTGTCATACCAAGTTTAAAAATAGCAACACTAACTTTAGTTAAAACTCAGTTAACCAGTTTACTTGCTGACCTCATTTTAAGAAGTATGTTTACTTCTTGGTGGGGAAAAAAAGGTGATCCAGAAATCTTACCTGACGGTTTTCTTTGAAATTAGAGATTTCTTAGCAGTCAGTTATCTTAAACTAGTAAGCTTTCTGTTCATGGCTTGTTTCTTTGCTTAGCTAAGTCTTTTGGATTGAATTTCTTATTTATATATTTTGACTGCTCTTTAATTAGAACTCAGGCAAAGTAAACATATACCATGTCTTTACCTTGACCAGTCTTTTGGGAGAAACAGACCTCTTAGATACATTATACTGTTTTCATAGAGATATAAGTATCAGAAATTGAAGTTGTACCCTCCTTTGATTTTGTAGGAAGTGCATGGAAGATGAGAAACCCACCTTCTCATTATTGAGCTGCGAGTTTTCTGTAGAATATGAAGCACTGAGGCCTGGGTGAGAGAAACGAATGTGTATTTCTGTTGCTACACAGAATGCTTTATACAAAAACATATGCAGACATGTTTTAACCCAAAAAGCAGCTCTGTTACATTTTATACATCTGTGAGAAACATGCTTCTTCATTGCTGTGGATGCACTTTGGTTGAGTGATTTACTTTGGTTGATAGAATGTGAAGACGGCAGTCTATGAGAATATCTGACGTGTGTCTGTCAAGGATGACAGGCAAGTGATGCCTTTTCTTTGTCTGAAAACACATTTATTACAAAGCCTGTATACTACTAGAGGACTGTCTGTGAAATATAATCTCCAAAATCTGGAGCATGAAGGCCACATTCATTGCCAGCATAAAGCTACAGCGTTCCATGGATTTTTACCTCTACTTCAAGTGTGGCCTTATAAATTATCATCAACTGTACTAAACATTAGAAAAACAAAATAACATTGACAGCTTGGTCAGAAACTGGAGACATATATTATTATTCAGTTTGGTGGTGTTCAGACCTGCTAGAGACTGTTGGTATCTAAATTGGAGCCAGTATGTGCAAAACTACTGCTTTGTGTATAACATTAGAATTGTACATACCATATACTTTGAATTATGAGGCATTGGAATGTGATCCCAAACCTAATCCAAACACTTCTCCGTCCAGCCATCCTGACTTGGAAAAGTTAATCACAAGGAAACAACTCACAAAAAGGACTTAGCCAGTAGCTGTCCTCTCAGTAGGCTATACTGATTCTGTGAGACGTGATGTTGGCAGAACTGGCTTTATACGTCTTAGCCCTTTGACTGAAAGTAAATAAATCCCTCTTTTTTTTTCTCTCTTTTTTTTTTTTTTTTTTTGTCTCTTTTTTTTTTTTTTTTTCTGTCTGGGTGGAACAGGAGAAAATGAGGCAAAAAGTGCTAAAAGCCACACTGTATTTCAGATAAACACACACAGCAACCAAAAGCTTTTTGGTTAAGAAAAGCAGCATCAAGGTATAATCTTCCACCACCGTTTTAAAAGAAATGCAATTTCTTCTTTGTGTTCTCCTCATACTTCAGATTTTCTTTCTCTAGCTTCTGGCACTCTATGGAACTGATATGTTCTTTGTTTCACATATATCTTGACTCCCTTTTTATTACTTTCCTGGTAGCTCTGATTCTGCTCTGTGGTCTCAGTCTCCTTGCCTTTTTTCCTCATTCATACAGTGCATCTCACCCTCAAGTTTTGTCAATGCACTCAGGCAGACCTGGCTCTAAATGCACCTTTTCCTTCTGCTGAAGGCACAGAAGATTCCTAGGAATAGATTTGACTGTCCCAGTTCCTGCATATAACGTCCAAGTCCTAGCTGCCGCCAGACCTTTCCAAGCCATCAGGGAGTGGTTAATGGCATATCCTATACTCTATGTCCATTTCAGATCATAGTCTTAAGGTCCCCATTTTCTTTCGCTTATACCTAGTTTCTTTGAACATAGCAGTCCAGCACCTTGCATCCAGACCGCTTTCCTGTAGAAACAGCTGTTGGGGTAAAATCTGAGCTGTGCCAGCTCTGATAGGCATAGTTGTGATGAAAGGACCATCAAGAAATACATGCAAAGTATTTGGGAAATTAACTTTCTTCCTTCATCTTTGCTTACAAATCCTGTTTTTATTACTAAGGAAATGGGAATTGAACCTAAAGGAGGTCTTTCAAGATCTGGCATCAAGTACTCTCAGTACTCAAAGTAACAGCCCTAATAATCAAAGAATCAAAGGGATTGGAAGAGACCTCTGGAGATACTGAATCCAGCTCCCTGCTACGGCAGTCTCCCTACAACGGGTCGCACAGGAAACTGTCCAGGTGGGTTTTGAATACCTCCAGAGAAGGAGACTCCATCGCCTCTCTGGGCAGCCTTTTCCAGAGCTCTGTCACCCCTCACAGCAAGGAAGTTCTTCCACATGTTCAAATGGATCTTCCTTGTTCCAGTTTGTGCTCATTGCCCCTTGTCCTATTGCTGGGCACCACCAGAAAGAACCTGGCCCCATCCACTTGATTCCCACCCTTTAGATACTAATAAGTATTGATAAGATCTCTTCTCACTCTTGTCTTCTTCAGGCTGAACACCACTTCATGATAGCACAGGGAAGATACCCAGTTTGAACCAGTGAGGTTAATTCCTCAGGGAATTCATTAGGGATCTGCAAAGAAACACTGTTTATTTTACATTAACTCCATAGTGTTTCAAAAGGATCTGTGTATCTAAATGAGAGTGGGAGGAAGATAAGTTTTCAGGAGCGTTTGTTTTTTCTTTTTTCTCTTTTTTTTTCTTTTTTTTTTTCTTTTTTTCTTCTTCCGTGTCTGTGTTATAGTTATTAAACTCTGATAAGCTGATCTCACTGTACTGAATTAGGCTCTCTTGAAACTCTCACTTAAACAGTTAACCAGATTTTATTTTGGCAGCAGCAACTACAATTCCCAGAAAGAAGGATCCCAAGCAAAGCCCAGTGTGTAATATTTTAAAGCAACTGTTTTAAGAAATCTCAATCTCCTTTCTAATCTATAAAACAGATTCCCTGTGACGTTTTTATACAACGGAAGTTTCCCTTTTCACTTGGAAACATAAATAACGGAGCATGAAAAGAAAGGTTGGAATCTTGTTTACAGCCAAAGTCAAATTTCTGTGTACCTGTTTCATCTCTTGACTCAAAGTGCAAAAATGAAATAGTAGAAGTCTGTTTTCAACTTTGGATTCGGGTGCCCATCTTCATCTCCATCTCCATTTCACATTTGTACTGTCTTAAAGGCAAGTTTTTGTTCATACAATATGCAGTTTCCAGTTCTGTGCAGGAGGCTAAGCTAAAGACTGTCAAACCACCTAAATTCACACTGTGCAAAAAGACTTCTCTCAATACACCTTTCATCTGCCCACTGAATTCTACTTTGATTTGATAATGTATTCCCATGATTGTGGTTTGCTAAAGTGTAAGATAGACTAAATTCAATGCATATAAGATACTCTATGCACTACTTGCAGTTTTTTTTTTTTTCTTATTCTTCCTGAAAAATGATGAGAATTGAGAAAAAAACAATAATTCTTTAGATACTTCTCAGCTGCTAATCCGAGTCTGTGCAAAGATGTGTCAGAAGTAATTCTGGGGAGTAATTCTGTGCAGGTACACTTGTGATGACTTTTTAAAATATTTGGGAGATGAGTGTAACATGTATAAAGAAGCTTGTTTTTATTGACTACCTTATTTATTTTTTGTGTAGTTTAGGCTTAATTCTACACATTGGACAATATCATTCTGATTTTAATGCTGGGTGCAGCATAGTTAGTCATTCTCTAGAGACAGAAATAACACCTTTATTTTGTATCTCAAATTTACTTGCCAGTCAGATGCTCTGTTACAGTCATTTATTTGAACAGGTGCTTCTGAATACTATGATCACAGCAAAAATTGACAGAGTTATGTATCCATAGTTGAAGAAAATCTTACAAATAAAAAATCATAAATGCCACACTGCAAATACAGGTGAAGTCAATAAAAAGTTTCACAAAAATTTCTGGGTGCTTCAAGTAATAACAGTAATACTACAATGGATGGATTTTAAATTAAATTATAAGCAAAGTTATGCCAAAGTATTGTTATAAACTGACTTTTAATATCCAAACAGCATCCTGCTATTTGAGGACTTCTTTATGCTTGATTATGCTCATTGTGACACAGTGCATTCATTATTTGGATAGCAAATTCTGAGCAGAAATAAACTGTTGCAAGACTTTCTACAGTTTGCACAGTGTAATACCATTGTTTGAAATTTGCAATGTGTTTAGCAAACTGGTTGACTTCACAAGAAAATGAATGATTGTGCAGCATAAAAACTTTACTGGACATGTATTCTCCCTCCTATTTTATAAAATTAAAAGTTTAGTAACTTTGCATTCTTAACAAATGGTTAATATAATTTATATGCACACCAAAACAGTGAGAGAAATTTGTATGCCAAATTCCCTAAGATAAAAACTAAACTGAAACACAGGGACATACTTCTGGTTGCCGTCATGTTGTTATTGTTGCTGCCTTCATTTTAAGTCACATTATACTGTTATCTTTTTCTCATTTTGGGAACTCCTCATGTCATTCGGGGGGGGGGGGGGGGGGGGGGGGGGGG
>PPHD01000081.1:89033-115098 GCA_002909625.1 Bambusicola thoracicus
TGTTCCCCCCCCCCCCAGGTTTGTGAGAAAACTAAGGTTTTTGTTATTACACTGTGTATGTGTGTATTTAGAATCCGTGTGTGCATCTGTGTGTGATTCCTTCCCTTCTGACTTCAGATTCTGTAGATTATTTTCTACTGGATTTGATAGAGACAGATGTTTCAATAATGCTAACAGCTTCCAGGAAAAAGTAGACTTTTAAGATAATGAAAGGACTTACAATTGCAACCCACAGCAAGGGAAGGCTAATACATGTATCTTGCATAATGCTGCCCAGGAATCTGCACAAGATAACATTTGTTACTCCCACAACTGCTTTTCATTATAACAGTGATAGAAAAGCTTGTAAGATATAGTTGCCTTAAAAAAAAAGTTATTATTTTTATTTCCAGAATAAGAGACACCAGAAAGTATCAGGGAGACAAGTATGCTAAAATGAGCTTGATTTAGTGATGAAATGGTTTGTGTTTAGCAGGTGTTACCGTGATAACACATACTACAGTTTCATTTGATTGAGTTGTTCTAGTCAAGGGGAATCTTGGGCAGGCTGCTTGAACTCTTTGCATCAGCATCCAAAATTCATGTGATGCACTATGAATCTTTTCCTTTATACTCTACATTTTAATAGATTGAACTCATATGATAGCAAGAACATATAATCTGTTTATATTCCAGGAACCAGAGTGCTATTATACCATCACAAAGAATGTCAAAATAGATGTACTGTGTACAGAGAATATTGCTACCTCACTGTTTTGTTTCCATTTAACTTATTTTTAAAGGTCACATGGGTTTATTTTAAAGGTTACCCAAACAGAGTTTAAAACAAGCCAGTGCCATGAGTATCTTTTCCAGAGGCATTGGTTGCAATGCCTGAGAAATGTGGGGATTCATTCTTTGCTCTGGGAGAGAATTATCTATTTAAAATTTGGGAAAAAAAAAATAAAAATGTGTCAGATGAAATAAACAATCATGATAAGGAGTAGGAGGAGGGCAAAACCATGGTACAGGTCTTTCTGCTCTGTGAGAAGTGGCACTCATATCTAGACTGAGATTTTGGAAAAGTGGAATTACCTGTGTGTAGACTGTAACTCAAAACGCATCAAGTATAGCATATAATAGAAAGGTTCCATGTAGACCACACGTAGACAATTTATTGATTTTTCTTAATGAGGCCTTGAACAACACTGTCCCTTATCTGACAGGTACTGATGATATAAATGCACCCATCGTACCAAATACTGTGGCATGTGTAACTACACCGATAATTATGAACCCAAGACCAGAATTGCCTGAAGTCCTGAATATAGATGGAGCCAGGACTGAACTGCTTGTGGTCTGCCTTCATGCTTTGCTCTCTCCATGCTGGTATCCTGCTATGTGTGCTGTGCCATTGGCACAACAATACAGACTTTCCCACTGTTGGGATATTTCACAATATCAGTTTAAGGATTTAAGTACAGCATATATGATCATGCAGTTAAGACACATTCAGTTGTCCCTTTTAAGAGGGAATAAGTTATTAGGGTTCTATTTCACAAGGCAATCAGATTCTCCAAGTTTTCCACTTTATATATATTAATATTAAATATTATCCCAGTTGAATAGTCCATTAGAAGGTAATAGGATATGTTTGATGATGGATACTGTCTAGAGAGAAGGACTGAGCTGATCAAGCATATATCTCATGCAATTTAGTTAAAAGACAAGGAGTCTCCCCTTTAACATTCTGTGTTTGACTTTCAGCCATTGGATGCATTGGCAGAAAGTATTTGTAAAAGCTCTGTAAAAATGAAAGTTATTTCCAAGTGGCTAACTTACATTTGTACAGAAGAGTCTCTGACTGTCCCTGCAAAAATGATTAAAAAATATACATACACTTCTCAGTATCAACACCCTGTATGTAACTGGTGCAGACTTTGTTCCATATCTGCTGATCTTCTCTCAAATTTGTCTGTAAATTACTGAAAAGATCTCATCAAAATTGTGGGACCTACTGAAACAGCTTCAAATTCACTTTAAAAAATGACAAGTGAGTCCCATTTTTTTTTTTTTTTTTTTTTTTAAAGGACTAATTCTTGTCAGGGACAGAATTCAATTTTCTTTATAATTCAAGACGATATTATAGTCATAAAATAACTGTATAGTAAAAAAGAGTATGCATTAAGATTTGAACTGATATGAATATATGCAGATATCTATTTGAATCTTTTATCAATTCTGTATTGGTGTAACTTTTAATACTCTGCTTTATTAATATTGCTTTCTCTGAGGGCTCACAAAATACTATTTTAAACCCATACATTTGATATATGTGTTCCCATATTCCTAAAGTTATTTGGAAATGTATTTTTTTTTTTTTTTTTTTTGCCAACAGAATATAGTTTGTCCATCTTTGCTATTCTTCTTTCTCTCTGTTTTTGAGCCAGTTGGTAGAAAAATAAGTAGTTTATGATTTCCATCTTCCAAACAGGATTTTTCCCCACTAATATTCCAAATCTTAGCTGAATTCCTGCAGATCTTTAACCATAAAAACTACTTTATACATAAACGTCAACACATTGTTTCCTTTAAACCTTAATTTGAAACTTAGTTTAGATTTCCTTGGAAACTGATCAGATAAATGATAAAAAATCATATAAGGTAATATTAGATTCCTCAGCTGTACATTGCAATAATATATTTATAATATTTTCTATTTAGGCACCTGTTGATCTACTGCTGTAGTGCTTTCTTTCACTTTTACAGGAGACAACTAGGGTCAAATGTATTTTTTGCTTCCTTTCCTGTGCTGGAAGATTTCACATTGAAATATGTGAAGTGGGTTTGCTTTGCTATTCTGAATAAGCATACACTTTTTCCATACTGTAATGATTAAATAGAGTTTCTTGTGATTGAAGTGATAATGAGCATTTGTAAAGCTCATAGATATTTTTTTCTAATTAAAAATGGTAATGAACACCTGATACAGTCACAATCTATGTGAACTCAGTAGAGGATGAATATATCATGTTAGTTTGATTGAAAACCTGTCCTGTTGACACACTTAGGTTACTTGGTTCATTCTATTGATTACTTGAAATTAGTATCAAAGTCCTTAAGTCTTACAAACAGTGAGGTTGCAGACAAAAATCAGATTTCATATACTGTGCTATGGAAGTGTATATGTACCATCCTAAGTCTTTTGCAGTGATTGCTTCTTCTGTTTAAGGACTGAGAACCTTTGTATAGATTTTAAAATCCAAGAGCAACAGTGTCACAGTAAAATGATAATTTCCAGTCACTGGATTTTTTTTGTTTTCTTGGCTACTGGAAATAGACCTGGATTCACATTCCATGGGAAGGACTTGTTAACAGAAGCAGCAACAATTATACCTGTTTAAAAACAAAGTGCAAAAAATACATGCCCAACATTTTCAAGAAATTTGGAAAAGTCAACATAACCTTTAGTTTTGTTTGGTAAAAACATTTCCAAGGCTGACCAAGTAAGGAGCTGGACAGTAGGAAAAGCGGGAGGTCCCGGGGGTAATGGGGGTATGGGTTCAAGCTGCCTTCCTGGCAGCCCAAATGCAGCCTTCATGTCTGGATGCCTGGTGAGCCTGAGATTCCAAATGTTTAGGAGCCCGGATCCTAGGCCTCCTAGGAAGAAGCATGCTGAAAGACCAAACTAGGTCTCCTCACGTACCTGCAAGTTGTAAACTATGGGGTGCTGGAGAGAGATGAGCCCAGGAGAGACCGTGCAACTTGAAAGGTCAAATGAAAGGTCACCATGTCCAGACTCCCAGATCTTGAGGCAGACAGCAGGCTGCTGAGGAAATGGACATCTGGAAGGCAGCCTGCTGAGGGAGTGATGAGAATCTAAAGAATGTTCTGCCTCTCGTGAATCCCCATTTTCTGACAGAAAACTTTTCCCTGTAAAATTTCAGGGCAGCTGTATCTCTGCTAATGATGTTCTCTTTTGATATAACTTTATCTTGAGGTGTATGAACAAAAAGATGATCCTGTATTGATTTTGGTCCCGGGGATGGAAGCTAAGAAAAAGCATGAGAAATTTCCCCAAAGGATGCATTTCTGCTCTGACTGTGCATACCTCTCTACTAACATCAGTTATTAGTTTGCCGTAAAAATCAACTATATTAGCACTGAATTGTCAGTGGGACATAAATATCCTATTTGCCTTTTCTGGGACCTACCTGTAGGTATCTCATGAGCTAGAATACTTGAAGGTTAGGGGGGCTCACGAGAACTGGGTAACATTTAAACAACACTTCTTCCAAGCTCAAGATCAGTGTATCACTAAGAATAGGAAACTGGGGAAGTGAGGCAGGAGGCCTGCATGGATAAGCAAGGAGCTTGTGGATAAGATTAAAGGGAAGAAGTTTTATGAAATGTGGAAAAAGGGCCTGTCCTCTTGGGAGGAGTATAGGAGTGTCGTCAGGGCCTGCAGGGAAGTGACGAGGAAGGTTAAAGCTCACCTGGAGCTGAAGCTGGCGAAGGAGACAAAGGACAATATGAAGGTTTTTAATTATGTTAACAGTAAAAGGAAGACTAGAGATAATGTGGGTCCCCTGCAGAATGAGGGAAGTGTCCTGGTAAGGGGGGATGCTGAGAAGGCAGAAATGCTAAACACCTTCTTTGCTTTGGTCTTTGCTTCAAAGACTCCCTGCTGGGACTCCTGGACACTGGAGGGAAGAGGGAGAGTCCGGGAAATGCTGAGCTTCCCTCTGGCTGAGCAGGGAGTGGTCTGGGATCATCTGGGTGGGGATCAATGTGCACAAATCCATGGGCCCCTGGGAAACTACAGGCCAGTCAGCCTCACCTTTGTCCCTGGAAAGGTGAAGGAATAACTTGTTCTAGATGCCATCTCCAAGAAATTGGAAGAGAAGAAGGTCATCAGGAATAGTCATCATGGATTCACCAAGGGAAAATCATGCTTGACCAACCTTACAGTCTTCTATGATGGCATCACCAGCTGGCTAGATGGGGGGAGAGCAATGGATGTTGTCTACCTTGACTTCAGCAAGGCTTTTGATACTGTCTCCCATGACATCCTGATAAAAAGTGTGGAAATAATGAAAAAGTGTGGGATAGATGAATGGATGGTGAGGTGGGTTCAGAACTGGTTGTCTGGCTGAGCTCAGAGGGTTGTGATCAGTGGTGCAGAGTGTGGTTGGTGACTTGTGACTAGCAGTGTTCCCCAGGGATTGTTGCTGGTTCTGGTATTGTTCAATATCTGATCAGTGACCTTTATGAGGGGACAGTGCCCACCCTCAGTAAGTACACTGATGATACAAAACTGGTAGGGGTGGCTGACAGCCCTGAAGATTTTGCTGCCATTCAGCAAGACCTGGACAGACTGGAGAGCTGGGCAACAATAAACCAGATGAGGTTGGACAAAAGCAAGTGTAGAGTCTTGCACCTGGGAAGGAATAACCTCAAGTATCAGTACAGGTTGAGTCATGACCTGCTGGAGAGGAGCTCTGTGGAGAAGGATCTGGGGGTCCTGGTGGATGACAGGTTGGTGATGAGCCAGCAGTGTGCCCTGGTGGCCAAGAAGGCCAGTGTTTTCTTAAGGTGCATTAAAAGGAGCGTGGCCAAGGGATGTGATCCTCCCCCTCTACTCTGCCCTCGTCAGGCCTCACCTGGACTACTGTATCCAGTTCTGGGCTCCCCAATACAAGAAACAAGGATCTCCTGGAGAGACCCCAGAGGAGGGCCACAAAGGTGATAAAGGGCCTGGAGCAACTCCCATGTGAGGAAAGGGTGAGCGAAGTGGGTCACTTCAGCCTTGAGAAAAGGACTCAGAGGGGATCTGATTAATGTTTATAAGTATCTAAGGTGTGGAAGTCAAGAAGACACGGTCAACTTCTTTTCAGCGGTCTCTGGGGACAGGGCAAGTGGAAATGGACATAAATTGGAGCATTGGAAGTTCTGCACCAATATGCGAAGGAACTTCTTCACAGTAAGGGTGACAGTTCACTGGAACAGGCTGCCCAGGGAGGTTGTGGATTCTTCTCCTCTGGAGATGTTCAAGACCTGCCTGGACATCTACTTGTGAAGTATGCTGTAGGGGGCCTGTTTTGCAGGGCAGTTGGACTTGATGATCTCTGGAGGTCCCTTCCAGCCCCTACAGTTCAGTGATTCTGTGATTATGTGATCCTGTAATCCTGTTTATCAGTAGGAGTGTAAATGGGAAAACAAGACCTGGATTCTCTTGTAAGAGATTTGAAAATGGTTGCTCAGAGTTCATTGCTGCAATTATACTTTTCAGTAGTCATATGTCCAACTGTAGAAGAACAATACACTAATGAGATCGCTCATCTCAAATTTAAGCAACTGTACAGTGCTTTCAGGTTTAACGCTTACAAGGGTTTCTGTATCTATGGGATGGAAATGCTAATTAACAAGGGTATTTCTTGCAAAAAAAGCAGGCTATGTTCCTGAAATATCTTAATGTTATGGGACATTTTGCCACTGCATCCTCTTGAATGGAAAACGTAGTGAACTAATTTTAGCCACGGTCTTGCATTTATAATGAGAAGCGGAGGACACTACTTGGACCATTTACCTCTAGTGGTCATTCATTTTTATGCTAGACTGTGGAGTCACTTTGCTTTACTTATTCTTTTGGCCTCTGGTATTTTTGCTGTTCCAGCTTATTTTTTATTTTTTATTATTTTTACGTCTCCCGTGGACTGGAATACAAACTCTGCAAATTCATCAGGTTATAATGGATGGCCGGGAATGATTAATGTCATGTGTTAGTTTTGGAGTGGTTTTGGATGTAGATATGCTGCAGACTGCGGTGTTTTATGGAATTTTAGACTTAAGTGCAGCCTGTCTCTATCCTTCACATATTGTTTGGTTGTTGCTGCCGATTAATCACATCCATTGCAGCTGTCGTACTGGGGGGATTTGAACAAACCCTGGACTTTTTCATTTTTTCCCCTTTTTGTAGTGCCATAGTACAGAAATATGTTTGAACAAAATGTTCATTCTATCCTTTAAACGTCTTTGAAAGATAAGATTAATTGACTGTGTTTGCTATTAGTACATTTCAAATTGGATAAGTCTAATAACTAAGCTTATTCAGTAGGCTTTACCTATTCTATTAAGAGGAAAACCTAGAATACTTATTTCCTCCAGTATCTCTGTTGATGCTTATGGAGCTAATCAAGTAACTGAAGGAGTTCTATCAAATTTTTATGCAGAACTGAGGATAGAAATGACGCCCATGCTTTGACGAAACTACCGAGTGCAAGCTGAAGATTCCCTTTTTTGTATTTCCTAAATCCTTGTTTTCTCTTCTTTGTAGACATGATATTCTTATTCCATAGTAGTTACAGCTAATGTTGTTCGCTGGGTAAATGGTAAATCTGGGGCCCCAAGAGGGTTCTCTTCAGTATAGTTAGATCCTAATGTTTTTGATGCAGGCAGGCATCGATTGTTAGTCTACACAACACTTATCAAGGCAGAAGAACAGCCTGTGGCAGAATTTACTTCTGTAGAAAAATGAAAAGATAAAGGTCAACATTTCCAGATGTCTGCTCCTTCTAGAACATTCCTTTTTCCATATTATAACACTAGCAATATTTTTTTCAGTGATACTCAGCTATTCTGATCCTGTTGGTGCCACTGGTACTACGGGGAGCTTAAAAACTTCCCAGATTATTCTGGTTTTATGTACTGGGTGTAGGAACCAAGTTTTAGACATTTAGACATTTTTAAAAGAAAGTACATCAAGTTGTATTTTTACTGGTTTGATTTTCCATATGTACTCACTATTTTTGACAGTGTGTTGCTTTGTAGCGCAGCCTAGTCCTTTTTTCATGGTCCATTCTTCTTATTCTCTATAAGCAGCACAGAGGTTTTGAAGAATTCTCTAGTGGCCCTAGATGAATACATTTTAAAATCGTAAAAATGAATATATTGTAAAAGAACTTAAAGAGAATTTACACTAAGGAAGCTCTTTGTTTCTGGCTTTTTTTTTTTTTTTTTTTTTTTTTTCCTGGGATTAGTGGCATTCCACAACTGTAGGGTAAGATACTGCTTGAGGTTCGCATGGCTGTCAGTAGGAAAGCATACACGAGGAAGGGAAAGTAAAAATTAACCATTAAAGAAGGAAACTCTTCACGTTCAGTGAAGATTTTAAAGATTAACATAATTTTTTTTTTCATCTATCAAATATTCACCATGTGTAACTAATTAAAAAGACCTATTCTGGAGTAAGAATAAATATAGCATTTTGTTGAATGTAAGTACTTAAGTCACATACATTATTGTTAATCTTCAGAAGAAACAGAAAAATATAATTTTTTTATTTGAGCTGTTTTTCTGAATCTTCTGGAAGGTGGAACCTCTGTCCATGTGGGAGGCACCTGACCTTACCACGTGCTTCTTAACAAACCCCTCGAGTGCCTTGTAGGTTACTTCAAAATGTCCTTTAAATATGCTTGTATATTTGTCCTTTAAATATGCTTGTACAATCGCTTGCTTGACCAACACCCGACATTTCTGTATTGCTCTGAAGATGGTCTGCTCATGCAATGACATCCCTTGTCTTGAATCCTCATTGTCCCATGAGCATGGTATGAATATAAACTGCGCAAGGAACAGTTTAATTTTGTTTCCTACCCTCAGGACATCTGCATTCCTAGTTTGTTCCTTGAATAAAGTATTAAAATCCTTTTGACGCAGCTTGTTGCTCCCATAATCTCATTCTATTTCTGGACCTCAGTGTTGCTAAAATTTAAACAGAGTCATCACAACTAATCACATCAGCAGGATATGGCATATATCATTCTAAATACAAGTGAAATCACATTTTTAAAATATTTTCATTTGGTACTTTAAGTATTTCGATCTTACAAACAAGAAATGATGGAATATGTTACAAGTGGACATGAAATATCCTCTTCATTTTGAATTCAATCTCTTTGAAAAGAAATGCTGAATGGTAGAGGTTGTATTTACTGGTATAGCAGAGATTTTTTAAAAAGTTTGGCTTCAGATACTATATGTGAAATTAAATTTTGTTTTTTTCGAAAGTAATATTGAATGAAAACAGGTTATTTGTACTGGAAGTACTTTACTTCTTGTTTCTGGGAAACACCCCTCACCAATCCTCTCTAGCTTTGGATATATCCATTACTATTCTCATCCACTTTATGAACTACCTCCCACACATACAGTGCCTATGACTTTCTACAACCTGAGTGTTATATAAAAGGCATAGGTTTTCTATAGACTATATGCTGCCTTAAGGCTTAACATTTTTTTAAGGGAAGTGTTAAATGCCCACATCTAAATGTAGGAAAGATTTTTAAGAAATTATCAGGTTGCATTGGATGCTTAGCCTTTTATTTGTTTATTGCTAAGCATCCAGATTTGAACATACAAAGTAGACATGACAGATGATAGGAATATGTAGCCACAAGCAATTTTTTGAATTGGTCTAGATGGAATGACTTTGATTTTGAATTCCCAGTTTGACAAGGAGTAGAGGTTCTTGCTTTTCAGTAATTGCATTCTCTAAAAACCAGGCTTCATTTAAAGTGTTCCAAAAGGGTATGCGATGTCACCTAACAGCACTGAAATTACTGGCTATTGTTCATGGCCTAGAACTACTTTAAACTACTGAAATTAATAAAAGTGCAAAACAGTACTATGATACTTGTGAAGACAATATTTCTTTCCATAAATACAAAAGATAGATTTTGGATCTGCTCTTACAAGTGTAATCTGTCACTCTTCCTATCTTTACCATGAAAACTATGCTTTCTCTAACTACATATATGGAATGCTTTTAATTAAGATAGAACCCAAAGAGAACAACAACTAGTTAGACTATGCAGATAAAGTCATTTTCAAAGAAAGATGCTAAATGATTTGCTTTCTTCATGTCTTGCATATTCTGTGAAAAATCATTCAGAATTTCAAAACGACTTGACTGATTGAATTGACTAATAGCTGATATATGTACAATCTTCTTTGAAACAAGGAAAAAGGGAACCAATTTATTGCCATGTTGCTATTAAACATTGTTTTGCTTATATTTATGTTTGAAGATTAGATGATCAACCCTTAAAGTAAGATCCCAAGGGTTATCAGTGAGAAACGTTGAGTTACATTTTCTGTTTTCTGCACAGTATTGTTGGTATTAATTGCTAGTGGCCTGGCCTCATCCCTTTGGGATTTTTGATTTATTTCCAAACCCACTGCATAGACTTGCAGTCTTTGAACTATCCCAGGCCTCAGACAATATTAACTCTTACTTCTGTGTAGTAAAGTTTATATTGTATGAGAACATCTTGCAGTGTCCTGATGACATCTGGTAATCCTGACAGTGAGGGATACATCGTAATGACTGACTTTAGAAAAAGTAGAATAAAACTTTAAATAAAACAGCAATTACTGAAAACTCTGCATGTGTGTAATTTCTGAAACACATTGTACCATACAGAAATGACAGCATGCCTTGGAATTAGCATCTATAAACTCAAGACTCTTGTTTATCCTTTAAATGCAACCAGTGTGACAGAAGGAGGATTAGACATGTCTTCGTTGTGTTACTCTTTAAGATATTTTGGACTGAAATATCTTTTTGGCAACGCTGAGATTTATTAGGGATCTTTGGACTCATTTTCTTGATTTGCTTAGTACATATCTTTGTTCTTTACTTCCTCATTGTATGTCTTACTAAATAAATTGCCAGCAACAACTAGTATGTCTTATATGAAGGCTAGGATTGTTTTTTTTTTTTTTAACATATTATTTTGGGGGGAAAAAAGAAAAAAAAGGCTGTACCTTTGTTTATGATTCATCTTTGTTTTCCCATAATCAGCATTAAAACCCCCTGCAATTTCAGGAAGAAAAAATGAGTAAAGTTTAGTTTTTGTGTTGTTATTCAATACCAAAATTACTGGGGTTAAAATTAATGCATGAGCATCTTTAAGCTGGAAATGGTTGGGAAGTTATGGTGAAATATTTTTCAGTGGAAAATGTAATTTTTGGAAATTTCTTGTTAAAACAAAAGAACTCTTTATGGAGATATATAATTCATGTAGATACAACTTTTGTGGACGAGCTTTCTAGAACAAATGGGAAACAGAAGGATGGCACAAGCTGTCACCATAATATATTCAATAGGCTACTAGTGAACTGAAAGATGTAAAATGGATGTCTCTTCTTCCTTTTCTAAAAATGAATAGACACTCTCTTGTCTCTTGATTTTTTTCTCTCCCTTTTTATTTTTTTTTCCATGTGAAGTTTGGAATTTTCTTAATATATGTCTCAGTAATGGCTATCGTTATATTATCATGATTTTTCCTCTCATGATTTTTCCTCCTCAGCCTGCCTAATTACTCTGAATGAAACAGACTTCTAACAGGGATACACAGCTTCATTTAACCAACCCAACATCTTCGTGGTCACCTGAAATACACCATATGGCACAGTCATGACCTTAGTGTCTGGTGCCTTTTTCAGTGCTGGGCATCTCCTGGCACTTTCCTGTTGTGTCAGCAAGGCACATTCTTGTCACTGTGTCAAGATATTTCAATGGCATTTGAATGTTCATTTATTGCTGTTGACTCTGTAGCTGGCATAGCTGAGATCCCTTTGGCACAGAGGCAAAGGGCAATGCAATTTGAAGAGATGAGTTATATAGCCCCCTCTTCCTCTCCTCCTCCAATCTCATATCCCTGACTCAGGACACTGCATCCTCGCTCCCAAAATACCATTTCTGATATTTAAAGCTGAAAATTCTAGTTAGTCTTAGGTAAAAGGATGTCAATGCATGAAATACTGCTGTGAATGAACAGTCACTTGCTCTTTGACCTGATCTCACAATTAGCGGATCATTCTCCCTGAGATGCAGATGACTTCATCAATTTTTTCTGGATTGCCATCCCTTGTGCTCTACCAGTTTGTTCTGGGTTTTGGCTACCTATCACATTTTTCTCCCACTGAGACTTTTTTTTCTAACCTATTTCAGGATCTGATAAGATTATATTAGACAGAAATTCCTTATTGCAGATATTTAATACTAGAAATATACATCTTAACAAATCCCTAATAAAACTGAATCCAGTGCAGTACTTCAGGATTTTCCTAATGGTTTGGTTATTAAAATATCTTTTTTTGAATTTCTTAATACGTCAGCCATGACCGCAATTCTTTTCATATGAGATGATGCTGTACTTTAGAATCATAGAATCATAGAATCACCAAGGTTGGAAAGTTTACTGGCCAGTTAGTAGGCCTTAAACACCATACATGGTCTGCCCTACTCAGTAAGACAGCGTGTACTGTAAATATTTCTTCATGGATGAGACCAACTATGTCATGGAATGCTGTCTTCCACTGCATTTCTTGTGCACTACCATGTTTTGTTTTGCTGTCTATAATAAGCTAGAGACAAAGTCCCAGCCTACATGTTCTTCACCTTCAGTTCCTTTGTAATTAGAAACAGAGTAAAGATTCTGTAATGCCACTATTTGAGCAAACCTGAAACCCTGAAGAAAGGTAAGTTCTGTTTAGTTTTCCTCATTTTCAACCACCTGTTGCTTCTAAAATAGGAATTGAATACTAATAATATGAAATGGGTGGTGCAACACACGGTTAGTAACGTTTATGCCTAAACCATGAGAGTGCTAGTGCTGTGAGCTGACTCTGGAAGGGCACCAGGAGACAAGCGCTGTTGATGTTTCTGTTGACACCAAAGTGCAACTACCTCTGCATTCCTGGTAACTCATTTGAACCAGCTGTCTGTGTTCCCCTTGGTTTTAAGCTGTTTTCCAGCAGTGCTGTGAGGGCTTATGCAACTAATGTTTGGGAAGTAGCAGAGGTCAGAACTGCATAGTTTGTATTTTTCATTGGAATAAATCAAGTAATTTTCTGTAGTAGTAACCATGGAATTTGATTTCACACTATCATCTCCTTGTGTTTAAAATGAAAAATAAACTCATACTAAGAGATCATTGGAAACCTACACATAAAGAACATGCTGCCTGTACTGTAGGGTATGAAAAACACACATTCGAAGAGCACTGTGACAGTGGGCACATTACACCTGCACATTGGAGTTGAATCTTTTACATGTCCTACTGACCTCGGTTACTGCTGAATAGAATATGCACTCCTTCCCTGGAAAAAAAAAAAAAAAAGCAACAGAGAGCTTAGACTTATGTTACAGTGTCTTAGGAGTAAACTCTTGTGTGCCTTAGTTCAGCCTCTCTGTTACATCCAAGTAACAGAGACTCTGTATCTGAAACTGGAGAGTTTCAGGGAAGGTTCTTACTTCGGAATAGAAAAGGGGATGTATCTTAGCCAACCAGGTCTAATGTTTGAATGAGGTTAGAACATCCTGCTTGATCAGGAAAATCAGGGGATATCCAATTTTGTGTTTGAAGAATTTGGTGTTGAAGAAATTATATTACTGTCATATGGAGAGATGAAGTTAAACACAGAAAGATAAAAGAATAGATGATGCAGAGAGCCCGTGTCACCTTACATCACGAAGTAATGACGTATATCAAAATCGTGCCATATAAATGCAATATTTCCCTTTCCCTTTCAGTTTCTCTGTAAACTGAGTACTGGCAAGTGCATATTTGTTGCTGTCTGAATATCATCAGTGTTCTGTTTTTAAAGCCAAGTGCAAATTTGTCTTTTTTCACTGCTCTCTCGTTCCCACTGTCATGTGTCATGAACTATACTTTTTAAGAAGATGTAGGGCACACAGGGGACACTGTAAAGAAGTGTGTAAGGAAGCAAGTCATTTTACATGACCTCTAATGACAGAAGTTTGGTAGGAGCTACATGTAGTGGGTCTATTTACTCCAGGGATTAGTTACTCTTATTATGCAAACAACGCGATGTTGAGAAGCTGAGTCACTGAGGAAATGGAGCAGGTTTTGAAAAGCGATCTCTTGCCATTGACGTACATGTGAGAATATAAATGTTTTTGTTTTACGGGAATAGAACATCTTAATGAAAGGAGCTGGAAGGAAATCCAGCACAATCAGTAGTACACATCACATTTTTTTTTTTTTTTTTTTTTTTTTTTTTGGCGTGGCTTTTTGAGGAATTCAACACGTATCAGTTATTTTCATTATAAGTGAAATGCACCATTCAGACCATAGTCTGTTACCTATTAGAAATGGTACGATCTGAGATGCACCCCTCCCACTTTCTCTCTTATTCAACCAGGCAAATTAGGTCACTGGGTAGCAAAGACCACAACCACTGCTCCTGATGTGCCTTCCTGTGAGAAATGCAGTGTTCTGTGAGACTGCACTTCTACCAGCTGAGGGTTTCACATTTGCCAGCAGGCTGAGGGTATAAACAGACTTCTTCTGGGAGGAGATAGTAGTACACATAGAACAGTTAATGGATTGTTTTCTGAATGGAGCAGCCAACATCAGCTTNAAGGAGAATGTTCTATCTTCAACCCATCCCCTTATCAGAAAGAAAACAATAACTGTACTGCACAGCTAACCATGTGCTTTTGCATATTCTACACAGTAGCCTGAAGGCTAACGCAAGATCAGCAGTTACAGTATCAGTGGAAATGGGGAGCAAAGTCCACTTCAACTCAAGTGTGCTCAGATGAAAACAAAACAAAACAAAAAAAAAAAAAAAAAAAAAAAGGGAAACAAAATAGGAAAAGGCACTTAAAAAGGTCACTGGGAGGATGAAACTGCTTTGGGTTCTAGCTTCAGATCAACAGAGGCCTCAAATGTATGCATGAAGTACACTTCGTTGGAGGAAGCAATTAGAAAACATCACATTCGTTTGCCCATTTTGGGGGGGTCTTCAGTCCCTCCCAGAAGTCTACTCTCAGTTGCAGGGTATGTTGCAACAATTTTCAGCTTTCCCAGCTATCCTATTCTCTTCTGGATGTGCTGCCCAAAAATTTTGTGCCAGCACTTACATCAGCAGAAGTGTTTATGTGCTGAATCGCCACTGGATGAAAGACAGAGAAAAAAAAGTTTAGACTGGCAAAAGGCTGCCATCAATATGTAAGTTAAGATAAAATACGATTTATTAGAACAGTGAGGCAAAAAATAGGAGAGGAGTCAAATACTCTGCAGTGGTTTGTTCAGTAGCCTTAGACAATGGGCACTCTGTAAATCTTTCTGTTTTTCAGTGGTTTCATTTTAAAGCTTTTAAAAAGACTGACAAACATTCAAGGATTTTTATTTTTTGTTTATTTTTCATATAATGGTGGGAAAATCATCCCAAAAGTCTCAGTGGTTCTATAGAGTGAGACACAGCTGAAAATGCTTTCCAGAATAAAAGATTATTTTTTACTGCAGTGCTTTGCACTCCTTATTTCATCAAGCAGAATGGAATGTTTCCATTCTTTTTCTATTTCAACAATCTTTTCGTGTTCTCTGACTTATCCTACAGTGTGCAACATCAAATTTTGATGACTTTGCACTAAATCTCATGAAAATAGTTATCGTCTTTTGATGCCTTTGACCATAGTTGTGCAAAGGAAAAAAAATATCTACTTTAACTGCTCCAAAATATGATTTGGACACTAAGCGAAGAGGGTAGGGAAACAGTCCCAGTTTGCTTTGAGTACTTTGATGTGGTATAAGCATGACCAGTGGAAAACTGAGATTGTGATTGTGGCTTCATAGGGCTGGAGGTTTTCATGTGGGTTTCAAATCTTTTTCAGACAGGCTGTAGCCTTTAAGCCAGCCAGAAGGGCAGTGCCAGGCCACATCTCTCCTTGCACAAGAATCATCCTGGCCCTCTGCCTCCAGGAGAGGGTCTGGCCGTGCTGGCAGAGCTGCCCTCTAGATTTCTGTGTTTGGGGTAGCAAGGTGTGAGAAAAAGGAGGACCTCTTGCAAGCAGTAAAGCAGGGCAGAGTTAAAGCAATCGTGGAACATAGGCAGTGGTGCTGATACTCATATGTTAAAACAGTAGTGATTTCTAGACTTTTAACCACGGTCGCACTGACATTTGCAGCTGTAAAATCAGGCTGAAATAGTGATATCTGATATTGATACTCAGAAGGAACTTTTTTAGAGCCGTCCAGACTGATGTTGGCTTTAATCACAACAGTTTAGGAAAAGCTGGACTCTCTATTAAGCACTGAAAACCTCAGTGCCTAAGTCTATTGAAATTGAAGTCTACTGAAATCCCTTCTTTCCAGAGAAGGCCATTAAAAAAGCTGTTTCCTTAGTTTCACCTTGTTGTAAATGAGATCACTTTCCTGTCAGGTCCATTCTAGTCTTGAGTACTATACTTGAAAAGCAGATAAGGATGCATTTAGTGGCTTAAATAGCTGTATTAGTTGTTATTCTGTATATGACAAAAGCAATAGCTGGTAGTTCTCCTGAAATATATGCTCGTATGGAATTGCTCTGCACAGCTAGAGGCAGTGTCTTCAAAGAAAATAATGTATTTTAAAAATAAAGACTGATTTCCTACCACAACTTACAGAATTGTAGAATCATTAAGGTTGGAAAAGAACTCTAAGGTCAGCTATTCCAACCGTCCACTTCCCATCAATATTTCCTACTAAACCATGTTCCTCAGTGCCACATCCACATGGCTCTTGAACACCTCCAGGGACGGTGACTCCACCACCTCCCTGGGCAGCCTGTGCCACTGCCTCACCACTCAGAGAAGAAATTTTTCCTACTATTCAACCTGAATTTCCCCTGACACAACTTAAGGCCATTACCTCTCATCCTATTGCTGTAAATAACAAGCAAGAGGCCAAACCCAACTTGCCGCAGCCTTCTTTCAGGTCACTGTAGAGAGCAATGAGGTCTCCACTGAGCCTCCTCTTCTCCAGACTGAACAACCCCAGTTCCCTCAGCTGCTTCCTGTCAGACTTGTGCTCTAGACTCTTCATAGCTTGGCTGTCATTCTCTGGACATGCTCCAGGGCCTCAAAGCCTTTCAGTGGGGGTCCAAAAAATGGAAAATAGCTCTTGAGGTGTGGTCTCACCAGGGCTGAGTACAGAGGGAAATCACCTCCCTGGTCCTCTTGATTACACTATTTGGTATGAATTTGATATGAAGCAACTGCATCCTGCAGCTGGCCTTTCACAGTGTGCAACGGTTGCATAATGTATATGGGAGCAGGTAAACCTGGCTGCTGTTGTGCTAATAGGATAATGCATTTTCTGCTAAAAGTGAAACACAGAGAAGTTTCCTCTAGGCTGAGCGTAGCAGCCTTTTCTTCAGTTTGGAGTGTCTGTAGAAGTATGGGTGAATTATTTATCTACAACCTAAATGCCCCTTGAAAAGTGCATTTCCTCTTGAGACATCTGTGTTAATGTTTTTTTCACTTTTCCACTCCAGTGACATCTCATACGGAAAAGAGTTCTGCTTTACCACGTCATTAAAAAACACAACACTATGTTTTGATGGTAAAATCAAGCCCCTTTCCGTCTGACCAAGTGGAGGAGATGCTACCTGTTTTTCCAGCCAAGAGCTCATGATTCTTGAGCTCTCAGCAGATGTTACTGCTGCGGTCACTTTTGCAAAGCCTGTGCTGACTGGATGCCCAGGAGGGGCTGGGGCTGTGCTGAGGTTAATTCAGGCAGCCATCAGCCAGGCCGCTGTGCTGTTTGCAGCCCAGGCAGGAGCCAAGGCCACCACTGCTGTTTTGGCCCCTGTATGCAAGCAGGGCACTCACTGCTGTCACGGCTGCAGCCTCAGCTAACGCTGTCTTGTGGGTACAGAAAGGAATTGATCGTTTCATTTGTTTTGGCATCCTGGAATGCAGAAGAATTAATTAATTGTGGTTTAAAAGTGCTGAGCTCTCCTGAGACTTAGAGAATGTGCCTTTTCATCTGAATACTTTCCCCTTTAAAACCTCTTTTCCTGATAGCATACACATTTTTCAGCAACTACTATTTTCCTTTACATAGCTATATATACACTCACACTCCACGTGCTGAAGGAACACGTGTCCGAATGAAACCACACATACCATTAAGTCAAAATACTCTCCTGGGTACATCTGCTTCTCATTAGTTTTTCCCTCTGCTATATACATAGGCTTTGCTTTAAGTGTCATTACATTAGTTTGTATTACAGTATTATTTTCTCTCGACTGTGTACAAACATTGTGGCCAGATACTGCCCTTGGAGTTGTATGCGTTTTTGGAGGGCAGCATTTGTCCATTACATTTGTATACAGCATGCACACCTGTGTATATTCACACATTAAAAAGAGTATTATTTTTAATATGTTTTATGCAAGTTTAGGGAATAAAATATTGTAAAAAAAATACGAACATATGACATTTGAAGTTGTGAATGCCCCCACCCTGGAAGCATTCAAGGTCAGGCCTTGAATGGGGTTCTGAGCAACCTGGTCTAGAGGGAGGTGTCCCTGCCTGCAGCAATAGGGTTGGAACTAGATGATCTTATAGGTCCCTTCCAACACAAACCATTCTATGGTTCTATGTTTTGTATCTGCATTCTTTCATCATGCAGAAGATTCTCTCTGCATGTGGACATGAGAGACAAATACAGTACTTTGAGGATGATGGGACATCTGTGCCTGCCTGAGCTCTACATCTGCTCTCATATTTCTCCTCATTAAAATGTATTTAAGCACTACTTCTCTCTAAACACCTGCACAATTGTAGCTGCAAAAGAAACAAACTACAAGGGAAGTATTTCCACACTGTTCCCAGTATAATAATTTTTGGAGATCCAAAATTAGTCACGTAGAATGGGAAAAAATGAGGATTTTCCCACACTGCTCTGCCCCTGTGAGGCCCCACTTGGAGTATTGTGCCCAGGCCTGGGGTTCCCAGCACAAGAAAGACATGGAATTGTTGGAGCAGGTGCAGATGAGGGCATGAAGGTGATCAGAGACCTGCAGCCCCTCTCCTACAAAGAAAGGTTCAGGAAGTTGAGCTTGTTCAGCCTGGAGAAGAGAAGGTTCTGGGGAGACCTCATTGTGGCCTTCTGGAACTTGTAGGGAGCTTATAAAGAGGAGAAGGACTAACTTTTACATGGTCAGATAGTGATAGGGCAATGAGGATAGGCTTTAAGCTAAAAGAGCAGAGATGATGGTGGAAAATTTTTCACTGAAAGGGTGGTGAGGCACTGGCACAGCTCCCCAGAGAAGCTCCATCCCTGGAGGTGCTCAAGGCCAGGTTGGATGGGGCCCTGGGCAGCCTGAGCTGCTGGGGGTAGCCCTGCCCATGGCAGGGGTTGGGGCTGGATGGGTTTTGAGGTCCTCTCCAACCCAAACCATTCTGTGCTTCTATGACTGCCTGACCTTGCCTTCAGGAGGGCTCCAACCATCAGGTGACTCAGCCTTTTGCAGTCACAAGGTGACTGGGAGAAGAAGGAAGCTGATCCTCATTTTCTGTGTCAGTGGCCCAGATGTGAGCAGTAGCGAGGCACATGTGCAGGTTAAGGATGCACATTTAACACACAATAAGCTAATTTTCCCACAGTTGACAAACATTTGATGTCAAGAGACAGGAAAAGAAGTTGCAGGACATAATTGTGCTTGCCCTCCAGTCTCCTGGGACACAGTCAGGAAAGTGATGCTGCCTGAGTAATACAAAAGAATGGAAGGAGGGAAAAATATGTCCAAAGAATTACTGTTCAAAAAGCCCTTTAAGCCAAAAAGTCAGCATAACTCTGCTTTAAAGCCTTGTTAACAATATAGTGTGGTAAGCAACTGTTTCAGAATGCACGATGTTGTTATTAACTATTGTTAAATTAACTGATGATTGGATTATCTCAAAATTAATGATAGCATTGTTGTTCGTAAGTAAAATGGAGAGTGTTCTTTAAAGAAAGCACCTTCAGAAATGTAATCTTTAAAAGGGCTATTGAGACTTGTCTACAGGTTTTGATTACCATCAGAGTTTGGATATGTGTTTTCATGAAATCAAAAAGAACACCTCTGTAAGCAGTCCAGTATATATTTTGAACTGGTCCATTTCAAGAGCTCACCGCTAACTAGGAATTAAAGTGATTAAAAGTTACTTCAGGTCAGTCAAGAGAATAGAACCCTTTTTAAAAAAATATGTAGTAAACTAGGGGTTCATTTGCCAACGTTTTCAGGGTGATTCATAATCTCTACTTTATGCTTAAAAATAATGCCCGTGTAGGCAAGCATATAAAAATTCAAATCAGGATGATTTTCTTTTTCTTTCTTTTTCTTTTTTTTTTTTTTTTTTAAGTCAGAATAGTTAATCCTTAAGTCAAACAATGTTTTTATAACTACTGGACAGAACAAACTGTTTCAGTTCCAAAGGACATTTTAACTTTTAGTATAAAATTTGTTGGGTTCTATGCTTTCAAATTGTACACTGGAAGCAGCAAGATATTTTCATACTATTTGTTAAACTCTTTATATCAATTTAATTTTCAGTAGGTGGTGCCATAAAACTGTACAAATTGTGCTATGGAAAAAATTCATAAAGTAAAAGCTAATGGTTTCTAATCTCATTAATGGCAACATTACACCCAGATTTATTGTGATTTGTGATATAGAAATGCTGCAATTCAAATATGAAAAATGAAGCTCTCAGAATTCATTTTCAGAGTTCTAGGTAGGCTTTTGCTATGCAGAAACTCCAGAACCATGTAGGGAATTAGTCACTAGCCTGAGGTCTAATGCAGTTTTACAGAAAAGTTTAACTATTTTGCTGACTATGCATGTAAAATCTCATTTATTTTGCTGAGTGAAGACAGGAGATGTTGGCAGACTCAGCACTTGCTTAAAACATGCTGACTCAGAAGTTAGAAAGGTTTTAAACAAAGGGCATTCTACATATGTTACGAAAGCATGGAACAGGGAGAGGAAAACGGTTGATAGCACTATCACTGGTACAATGGAGCTGTACGTAGAAGAAACCATAGAGAAAGCAAGATAAATGAATTACACAGATTTCCTTTGGCATATTGCTGGACGCCTTATGAAAAACTCTGGACTAGGATTCAATGGCATCAAAATTTTGTTGGGTTCTGGATGTTCTTAGAAACACTGCTTTAGATGTAAGAAAGATGGTACATCTATGTCTTGTTTCATCTTGGATTCTATTCTCTGGCATCCTATGTATCACCCGATATTCACTGATAGCTGTATACATTAGACGAGTGTATGTATATACACAGAGGTACTAGCTGGGCTGCTAAGCACACCTCTGATCCTTATGGCAGCTACTTCAGCTTCATGGTGGGTGCACACCAGAAAGGAGGGCCTGCACACTGGCAGAGGATGTGAGCCAAACTCTGGAAGGAGTTCTTAGCACATAATGATTTGAGGGTCAGCTTACTTGGTTGGATTTCTGCATGTGATCCAAGTCAGCGGTTGAGTGAGAGTACCACATGAAGACATTCAGGTTTTCTACTCTAGAGTTAGGCCTTCTAAGTTGGCTTCCATGTTTGTGAAGCAAATCTGTGTTCTTCATTAGGACTTTTACTGATTCATTGAACTGCAGGCTACTGTGAAGTAGTTCAGTCCCCTGAGGGTGCGAGTAGAGATTGTGCTATTATCTGGGCTACTTTCCAGCTTCAGGATGACAACTGGTCCTCCTGCAGATCAGTTCTCATCCTCTTTAGAGCCTAAATCTGCTGGGAAGAGTCTGAAGCCCATTTTCCCACATATTTTTGTAAATCCTTGGGGCACAACATACCCTCAGCGTGGCCCAGAAGCTGAGCTCCTGTGTGTTCCTGTGTATATTTTTTGGGGGGTTGGGAGATAGAATGGTGTGCATGGACAAATAAATGTTGTAGTAGTGCAAAGCTGTGTACTCAGACACTGCCTGTCAGGACAAGAGACTTGTCAAATCAAAGCCTTCTTGAGCATGCAGCTCTCCCTCTTCCTTTCTCAAAGGGAAGAGTTCCTTCTCAAAGAGCTCTTTCCCCAGTGCCTGCATTTCCAGGATCACAAAGCAGGTGAGTTGCTAAAGCAAAATTAGTTCCACCTCATGTAGCAAATACTGCAGTGATACTAGAAAAAAGGATTTTAATGAGCAGGGGCAATGCAGAATTTTAGACATCTAGAGAGATACTTGTTTATTTCAAAATGCCTTTTAATTTGATTTAAAGGAAAAGTCAGCTTTCAGTCTATCAGCAGGAAAACGAAACAGTTTGTTCCATCCAAATGTATTCAGAAAGTCTTTTCTTTAGTAATGTTGAATTTTGTTTCTGGTCCAACTGAAAGGAGGATTTTTGTACTTTATCAGAACTGCCAGTAAATCAGAAATATGCAGATATGCCAGAACTTTGGACTTAAAATAGTGGATAAAAAACTGAAAGGGAAACAAAATTGGCAGCCAATAAGATTATGAGAAAATAAATACAGCTGAATAAATTGTAAAATTCAGTGGACACCCGAATGTTTCACAGAATATTTAAATAATTGTGCATATGTGTGCAAGGACAAACAGCAGAACTGTAGGTCCTTTCAGTGACTTCTATGAGAAAGGAAAACAGCATGCTTTCAATTGTCCAGAGCTTTTTACATTCTTTATACCACCTCGTATCCTACTCTTCCACTGTGTTGTCTATGGAAAACAAATAAAAAATCAACTGACAAGAAAACAAAACTCAGCTAGGATGAGCATGAATACAGAATGTTCCCTCAATTAGAAAATATTGTTCTCTCTAACCACTTGCAGGCATGAATATAAATAGCACATTTTCAGCTTGAGTCAGATTCAGAAGTGGTGTAAATGCAGGAGTTCGTTATACTTTGTGCACATACATCTGCACAGCTGGATGTCAATATTACAGGCTGCTTGCAGTACTTCCTATGTTTATCATTGTTTATTTTCCTCTTCTTCTTACTTTATTCTTTGTTATGATGTTTTTCTTACGTGTAAGTTTCTTTAAGGAAATGGGGAATTATTTTCAAAGAAGTGAGTAGAGATGAGGTCTATCTGCTAGTTCTATACTGTGGGTTCACCACAGATATCATGAATGCCTTCTTTATTGATTCTCAAGGTGAGGTGTGATTGCATCTCTGGTACTACAACAGACAAGTGAAGTTCTCCATCATTAATCTTTATGTAACTTTTATTTTAAAACCTTCTGTCTTTTATTAGAATCTTCACACAGGGCTTCAGTTTTACCTAATCGCAAAAATAATTTAACATGTCATTTCTTTCTCAGACATCAATATGTGGATGTGTGCCAGAGGCTGCACTTTTAACATAGCTTTAGACATTCACAGTTTCTACCCAAAGCAATCTGATAACAGATTAGTATGTGAAATTCATCTCAGACACGGTATTATTTCTTCCAGTTCAGCAGCAGATTCTCTGCACGCCTATTTTTAAACAGGTGTAGAGGGATTTTAAAGATATTAACCATTTTAAATATTAATATATTTTTTTTTAATGAAAAATTTAACCAAATATGCTAAATATTTGATATTTTTTTCTAGTGGCTGGAAAATCATAGAATGGTTTGGGTTGGAGGAGACCTTTAAATCATCGCCCCTGTTACAGGTAGGGAATCACCATTATGTTAAGAAATTATTCATCAAATTTCACACTTCCAAAATTTCCCATAGCATCTTAAACTGTGTATTGTTTTTACCAATATCCAATCCAACTGTCGTGGATATCTGAGCTGCCCATTTATTCACCACAGCCATCTCCCCTTTGTCTAACTCCAGTATTTTCTGAGGCAGACACCTTCTGTTATAACCATTTGGGTGGTCCTGACAGGTCTATTTTTGGCTACGTATGCCTGAATCAAAGATTTTTGACATAATTTTTTTTCCCTTTTGCAATAAATGGCAAATTTCTTTCTGACACCTGTGAGGAAAGTTAAGAGTTTTTTTTTAAGTAACACCTAATTGCCTCATCGGTTACCAGTAGTACTCAACCATCATTTTTTTGGACAAGAAACAATAAATTTGAGGTTAAGGACAGCTATGAGGATGGATTTGCAGTTAGGGTGCTAGAGATGTGCTCTTAGTTCCTCAGTCCATCATATATTTCAGGTATGATTTTGCCCAAATGATTTTCTGTGTAATTCATCATCGCATTATGCCATGCCAGAAACACTATAAACTCTGAATCTCCAGCTGAGTAAATTATTCCACTGAGTATATCTGTTCTGGACTACATTTTGCAATGTAAGCACATTTTTTGTAGGTATGGGGAGATCACTACTGCTTTATTTCACACTAGCTCACACAGTGCCTACAGAATTGAGAAGATGACCAGTGTTATGACAGAAGGGATCAGGGAGTGTGCAAACTGACAGCAGTCTGCTGCTGAGAGTTGGAACCATGAACACTGGAACCACGAGCACCTTTTGAGTTAGGTACTAACAAAGCAATTTTCCTGTTTGGATGATCCTCCACTGTCCCTCCATTCATCCAACCAAGAATGCAAGCCTGCCAATGCATGGGCACTGCTACTGGCAACATAGGAGAAAAAACCAAGATCCTGGAGCAGGCTCAGAGAAAGTTTCTTCTAATGGCTAATGGAGTATTAATGTCAAATTAAGAGAATTAAATATCTAATGGCTTCCTTCTTGTATTGTGATTCTTCTTAGCTTGGAGTAAGAGAAACACCAGATTTCTCTGACTTTTAAGCATACTAAGGGTGGTTCTTGGCATGACTGCAACCAAATTTGTCTTTACTGGCACTCATTAACTACATGTGAGAATGATGCCAGCATTTTGTTCTTTCTGCAGTGTGGTCTGTATATAGCCACTTTATTGCATACGGTAAAAACGTGTGTTGCTCTGTTCTAGCAGGAGCACAGTCAACATCATAAGAATGCTAAGACCAAATTGGTCAGATTGCCTAAGCATGTGCTTCTGACTCAGCTCAGATTCTGACACTGACAAAGCTGTAATAATTTTCAAGCTTGAGATCTGAGCAGAGGGAATCCCATTATTTTGACTGTGAATGAAAAATCCATTGGACCCCAGGGCACATGGAAAAAATGTGTTATGCCCAGTTCTGACATACAATTGCAAGAACCTGTATTCACATGCTGGAACTGAAGTGGATGAATCCTCACATCCACCAGTCATACCCTCATTAACCACTATATGCTGGGCAGCTGAGAGGGAAGCTGCCATAGGAGTAGCATTCAGCATAAGGAGCAAACAGCAGTCTAACTGTTAACATGCTCTGGGAGACAGGGCATTGCTGTGCTGTGCCCTGCATATATCCATGTTATTGTGCAACTTGCTTTCACAGTCGCTTATAGCCAAGTGAAGGGCGAACGAATGGTTGGACTGGATGATCCTGTGGGTCTTTTCCAATCTTAGCGATTCTATGATTCTATGATTCTAAGTGCCTGGTAACCACTTATAAAGCATTTTCAGAGTTGTCTGTGTATGCAGAAATATGACCATGTAAGATTTTGATTTTTAACAGCAATAAGTGGATGACTCTGAAACCTGCAATAGCTAGGGATTAAAGTGTTATTGGCACTTCTGTATCTAACTTACACTAACAAGTGATCTAATCATCTAGCCAATCCTAACATGAAGAACTACTGCTCTAAATAAACAAACAAAACCATAAAAAAGTATATATTAGGAACCATCTTGGAGCCATTTATTATGGAGTGACATAAGCTGTCTCTAGAATGCCTGACACCTTGACCACTTTGAATACAACTCTCTCATTTAATTCTCTGTGAAGTTCTGCTCAGAAGTAATTGAGACATTATGTCTTTAAGCTACAATTTACCAATAGATCTCTGTCTTATAGACTAGGATTTAAAAAGAAAGTTGAGAAACTCTGATTTTCAAGGCCTTTTCAGGAGTTGAAATTGGGCAACCAATTTGGTTGTTCTCATAGGAAAACTACAGTGATAATACTCATGTTCAAATGCCTCTGAGTCACTATTCTCCCAACTACTGCTCAATCATAATATAAAACACCATGTCAGTATTCTTCCTGGCTCAGTAGGCTTCCTGGAACACTTGGTTAAATTTTCTCCCTTCTGTTTCCTTCCCATTGGATTGTTCATCCAGGAGCTTTCCTTTCTTTTTTCCTTCTATTTCATTTATAAATAGTAACTTTACGAAAAGGGCTGGGATGTCATGGTTTTTTTTTTTTTTTTTTTTTTTTTTTTT
>PPHD01000082.1:5000-39580 GCA_002909625.1 Bambusicola thoracicus
TCTGAATTTCCAAGCATAGAAACAAACTGTTGGGTGTTGCAACGATCCCTTTAGCTATGAGCCAATGTCATCAACAGTTAAAAAATAATAATCATAATAAAAAAACTGTAATTTTTATATTTACTTCTAACTGAAGGGCACATTCTCACTCTGAAGACTCCCAACTATGGTTAAGTCTGGGTTTCACTTGATTTTCATCAGTGCTGTTACATCTTTCAAAGGTCAAACATTTTTTGTAATTAAAAAAATACGTTATGCATGTCACACTATCATACATAACTTCTTTATATTCCTATGCCACTTAATCACTGTTAAATATATATATTTATTTCATCGGGAATTCATTTGGTACCTGTGGGGAACATTAGACTCAGAAATTCTGCTGTAACACTGTTCCCTGAATACACTTCACACAGAACGTACAATTAGCGGCAATACAACTTTCCTTGAAACCATTAACCACACTTTCCAAATGTGCATTTCAGAAGCACTGTCTACAAAAAGAGGTCAGCTTCTACTACAACTTATCTTTCACCTACTTTACAGGTGCTGTTAGCACAGACACTTAATGTCAAGTACATACACCTCTAGTAAAAGCAGGGGTTTTTTATACAATACAGAGGAAAGAGAACAAATTTCAATAGCCATACCCCTTACCAAACGTAGATATCATGTTAAACAGAATTACTGACATACATTTTTTGGAAATCATGTTATAGCGCTCTTTTACTTTTGAATAGCCATGTTTTACACATTATGTTCCTTCAGTATCTGTTTTTGCTGCAGTTAACCGAGCATGTATCACTGCCTGTACCACAACCCACTCCTTAAATGCCAACATTAGACTAAAAATGAAGTAATAACTAATCAAGAAATTTATGAGAAAGAAAACAATAATCTATCAAGCTCTATAACTAATCTAAGAAAACTGAATTAAGTCATTAAGAACATATTCCTACACAAGACTTCATTAGGTCCACAAAATAAGTCTTAGAAGATACTTAGAAGACAGACATTTAGGCTGAAATTAAAAGTTAAGCTCCACCTTCAAGTTCCAACATATAGATACACAGAATTTCCTTATTCACTTTAATCACCATGGATTTTTACCGACAGAGTATTTTTCTGCAAGTTAGTGTGGGACCGACTGCTAGATGTTAATTCTGAAAAATCATACGGAAAGAAAATATGGCCAATGATTACATAACAACACTATAATGTCAAAAATGACCACAACATTCAGTTTCCTATGAAATATACACACTCTTACCACACTAAAAGCAAATTCACAACATTTCACAATAACGAAGCAACAAAAAGATGCACAAATATGTCTGGAGGATAAGGCATTTGAGCAGTATGAACTGCCCCATTGGATTTATGATTGTTTATCTTGAGAGCAGTTGATTTAATGCATATACTTTAAACAACAAAATATAACAGGCAGACTTAGCCTAGCGTATGTTTTATTTGCATATATACCAACTTCAGAAAAAAGAGGGTGTGCTGACAAATGGGAGAATTCAAATGGCGGCTTGCTTATTAAGCCTTCCTATTAAGTATGCTATGTTAGTAAACTGAGATAGTATACCTGAGTGGAGTTAGATAGTTGGTTTTTCCACGGCTCCTCTGCGCTGCTGGTCAGGTTTGTGCGGTTATGAGGTAGAGAGAGTGCGTTTTGCTGCAGGTAAGGCACGTTTCCATTACTTCCACTTTCTGTTATGTGATTATTGCCTATCAAAATAGTGTCTGTACTACTCAGCGTTCTTGCTGTGCTGCAGGGAATGGGGCCTGCTGGAAAGGGTCCATTAGCCATAGGCTGCCCAGGGCAGGCCGGACGGATTCCACGCTGAGCGACATTAGGCACTCTGGTTAGAGCAACCTGTGGTTGCTGACCAGAGACAGAGTTTGTAGGCAGTGATGAATCAGCTGTTGGCCCATTAGGAATTCCAGTAGATCGTACCTGTGCAACTCCTGTTTGTCTCATCTAATGGAAGATGAAGAAAGCACAAGGATGTTAGCTATAAAACTTAAGGCTACAGAACTTAAGAAGTAAAGATCATATTAGGCTTGTCTATTTTATTGCACTTTTCAATTTCAACTGCATACTGATTTCAACACCTTCCCAGTTGCATTTGAGAAGTAAGATGACTGTCACGCTCACAAACGCGCTGAGTGAATTTTAAGGTAAAGCTATCGGCACCCCTTTCTTCTAGGCTCTTCAGTTTGACTGTTAACATTACACTGCTAAAGCTGGGACACTAAGAGAGAGAGAAGTGAATAATGAAAGCATGAGAGAAAAGCTGTAATACGACTTACTACAGGTAAGTGTTTTTCAACTCACACTGCTTTTACATGCATTCACTCACTTCAGTTTGAAAGTGTGGCTTGAAATGTTTTACACTATCTGGTAGCCCTATAATAAAACACAGCTAAAACCATTAACTTTCACAAGTCAATCACACTTAAACTTTGTATAAAAAAAAATGACAGTGTAATATAGCAAAGGGCATGAGAACACTGTACAATACAAAACCTTAAGAATTCAAGAAACACAACAGATACCATCATCAGTAAAAGTTTTGTAGAACAGAAAAATATTTTTGTTCTCACTTGCTGGTGTTGCTGCATCAAGACAAACTGACTCTCCAGCTGCTCCAGCATAAGTTTCTGTGCTGGATTTAAATTATTTCGGTTTGCACGTAGCTGTTCCAAGTGCTGAAAAAAAATCAACCAGTATAGTTTAGAATCATCACAAATGTATGCAATTTTTAATAACCTTCTTGCATACATTACTGAAAATTACCCAGGAAGACAAGACTTGCACAGCTAAAACAAAACTTGCAAAGCTAAAGACATGATCAAGGTTTCTGCTGCAGACTAAAACATCTTCCCATAAACTATTTTGTAACCAAACATTATTAACAGTTAGTAAAGAGATTTTCAAAATTATTAGAGTATATCTTATTACCACTTCATTAAAACGAAGTGAACTGGTACTGTTAAGAAAACTACATTAAGGTATGATTATTCAGAATTCTTATTATCATTATGTATGTTTTAACATTTTTGTACTGTGCTATTCTTTTAATAACATTGCACAGTATGAAGTAAATTCAGTCTTACAGTCACACATTAAAACTTTCCCAGGAAACACAAAAACTTCATAACACTGTGCAACCTTTAGTACAGAAAACATTATCTGAAGATACGATCCTGAAATAATTTACAACTGATATTTAAGTATTTATTACCCAAAACTTGGATGCTTGCATTCCTTTTAAACTACTCTCCACACACCTTTATTCTATCAGTAAGTAACATCTTTCATATAAAGAAACAGCAGAAGAGCTATTTTGCAAGTTACAGGAAATACTGCTCACTGAGCCTTCTGTTTCTGCACTATATTCTCTTTTACAATTCCTTGTATCGAAAATAGTATCTGTGATACACGGGCGAGGGTTTCCAGCTAAGCCTGATTTTCAAAATGTAGGATTCCTGCTGAAGCTCACTGCAAGCCCTAATGAACTGAAAAGATGACAAAAGCGTCATGACAAAAAAGACCTGAAACAAGATTTCAAAAACACAATCTAGTATTTCATATACAAATGTTAAATGATGTGTAATACAGAAAAGTGGAACCAAATTTCATTTGATTAATTCCATTCTGCACAGTGGGTGAGTTTATGTAATTTGATACTGTAAGATACCTCATAAGAAAAAGAGGATGCCACACAATATTTTCACTTTCTCAATATTCTGCACACTAAAACAAGTAGCCAAATATACTTGGCTTGCAAGTGTTACAATTTGCATATCTATTTTTAAAACAAGATAAAAAGGAGCATTACTGTATGCTCCTACTTAAATTATAGAATTCAAACAACATAAACATTCAGTTTCTATTAATGATTATTTATTACACAGCTAACTTTATATATTCCACACAGTATCCATCAATATTAAAAGAATGTCTATTGTTTCCCATTTAATTTCAGAAATGTAAGAGTGAAAAGTGTTTTTTTCTTAAAAGAAAGAAACTAACAAAAATAAATGAAAGCTTCTGAAGACCTTCAACGTACTTACCTGTAATTTCTGTGGTGTCAAGCACCAAGAATGAATTTGTTGTTGTACAGGAGGATGTGACACTGTATGGCCACTGCTCCAAACATCTGAAGTATTCTGAGAGAAAACATTATGTTAAAATTCTTGACTATCAAAAAGTCAATATCATCTTTTCATATCTGGATTTTATCTTATGAAAGAACTAGTCATTTTACACAGAGAATATACTACAAGTCTCGTTCTACCATTCCCATACAGTATCGTAGTAGTTAGATGTAAAATACGTGATACCTAATACCATAATGAGAAACAATCAAATAAAATTATGCAATTAACTTAAAGGTACACTGCTGTTAAAACCGGATAATTTTATCTACTGTAACATTATTACACGATGATGAAACACCTGAATTCTAAATATAAGCAAAGGCTGTAGACAGGATGACGTGGTTGCCTCCCTCTCTATCCATCACCAGACTATGACTGTACTTTCCCACATACAGAACTATGACTGTAGTACAGTACTACCAATATCTGTACTGCCCTTACACACTTCCTATCACAACTGTAACCTCCTTACTAAACACATCACTGAAAAATTTTCTTTAAAATTTCTAAAAACATTCCCCACCTTGATGCCAAAGGATTGAAATTCATGGCACAAATTGTGTGCATGCTGCATCACTTTAATGCATATTTCCATATAATTTTGGGAGGGGCTCTTTAGTTCATCAGAATATATACCTTTGTTGGACTAGATGTTCTTTTCCTCTTGGCAGGACTGGTCAGGTCATCTACTTGGCTAGAAGGAATCATGTGTAGTGGCAAGGATTGCTGTGAAATTGGTGTTTGAGTGAGGCCTAGTACAGGTTCAGTATTTGGATGATGAGGTTTACAAGCCTAAGAATCACAGAAGACAAAAATATGGTTCTATATATTCTTAATTCTCTCCTTTACACTACATATTTTAACAGCCCACATATTTTAAAAGGGCTGAGCAGATAGTTTGAAGTTGGTCTCAAAAACTGAAAAATCAGTTTCCATATGGTCATCAATGGAGGAATGTGTACCTTTCAAGGGATTATTAAACCACTGCAGCATTCTATTTAAGATGAAATTTTTTAAAATCATGAAAATCCACAAAGGTTCTAAATTGGTACCCCCATCTTTCTCCCACATTGCAGGGAGCTGCTTCTTGGTCTAGTATACCTTTGCAAATAAATCAAAGGCTTTTTATTAATAAAAGCCAGTCCTGCACTCAATAAAATAAGCTTGACCACTACAGATTGTAAAGAACCCTTAAAGCTGGGCACCTGCAGAACATAACCCAACTTCTCACCTGCTGCGCTGTGTTCATGGCACCCTGCCTGGAGGTAAGCTCTGCGGGGATTGGTAGGCTCCATGCCTCCTCAATACTAGGAAGTAATTTAGTTTTATTCTGTAGACTACCTTGTGGAAGGTTACACAACTGAGCCTAGGAAAAATTATGTAAAAAGCAAATTTAACACAAGCCTACTTTAGTAAGAGCAAGTCCATGAAATCTTCCTATATGCTGTAGCTAATTATGTCTTAAAGAAGAGGATAGATTTAAAATTTGGGTTTTTAGAAAGGTGCTAAGTATAAAGAGGGTAACCAGAATATAAACCTTTGTGAGAATCAGAACAAAGATGAGCTCTAGATTCACAGGTCTCATAATTCTCTTTTTCTGAAATTGCAAACAAGAGTGAAAGATAGCACATGTGTGTTCTCTCTCTATGTTATGAGAACTTAAAAATGTAGACAATACAAAGAAAAAAAAGTGATGTAAAACAGTATGCATTGATTAAATATGTAAAATAGGGCTTATAAGTAATTAAATTCCACTTAAAAATGAAGAAATAAAATATTACAGGCTATGATATGCTTACAATACATATGAAAACGAGTTATACACACCACAAATGATTGCAAGTTAAATTTGTGTGTTACTTCTACCCTCCCCTCTGGTATGTATATGGAAGAATATTTCCCACATCTTAAAACTTCAGCTTTACCTGTAAATACTTTATCCGTGCTGCAAGTGCAGAGGTATTACTACAATTTTTGCTCCTAGTTGCATTTAAGTAGCATTTAATGGCATCCTGAGGCTGGTTGCAGGACTCATAGAGTGTGCCTAGGTCCATCCAGGCTGCAGCATGGCCATGGTCTAATTGTACAGCACAGATATAGGCCTGTAAAGCATCCATAGGCTGATTTTGCTGTTGATACAGCACACTGAATAGAAAGATTTGTGAAGTTGAGAATTAATAACAAAGTCAAAATACAGTGAAGTCAAACACAAACATCTATCCCAAAGCCCTTAATAAACTTTGTCATTGTATAAATCACAGTAATAAGCAAAAAAACCAAACCCCATATTTATAAAATCTTAGCATGCAAAGTTTGTATACACAGCACATTTTAAAAATGGAAAAAGCACGTAAAAATTATAATTTAAACTTCAAATTAGACATATCTGACAACATAAAGATAGAAATAAAAAAAATTACAGTACATTTGAGAGCACAAAAGAGTTAAAAAGCTAATATTCTTCATTCATATATATGTATTAGCATTGAATTATATCACTGTATTTCCCTGTTTCATTCTTACCCTATAGAACACCATGTATCTGCACTCGCTTCTGATTTATCAATAGATTGCCTATAAGATATAAAGGCATCCTGAACTTTCCCAATACTTGAATAGCACCTGGGAGAAGAAAAAAAGACTTTTGGTAATATTTATAGAAGGTAATCAGTGATGATGGCTTACGAAGACTGGTCTGATAGATGTTAAGTCATACAAGTACATACTCATCTAGATGAATCCAAAACATTTGCTGCTTCTCAATGCTGGGCACAAGCAGACTCAAACTTCTTAATCAACATGTATTAAGACATGTATTACTAACTCTTTATTTGAGAAGCACACCAACACTGTTTAAACCCTAACTTAATGTATTTGCAGTGAAAGCAAAAGTCATGCTACAGTTTGAAGATCTACCTAGTCATCGGTCAGGAAGAACAATATTCATCTCAGTCAAACATACAAGAAAATCTATTAAGATACAATAAAATTTCATATTCTACAGTTAGTGCTTCAGGATTATTTGATTTATATTAAGAGATAATTACCAATGACCGTCAGTCAGGACTGTTTTTGGCTGTCTTGGAAATTTTTTACATGCATAACTCATATCTCATTAAGTTTTCAAATAATGATCAACAAACCAATTAGTTTAACCATGTACAGAGAGCAATAACATTTGTAAAAATCTTTCTTGTCTGGATTTTTTCAAATTTTATTACTTAAATATTATGTATACACTACAACTTCATAGGTATCCTGGCATTGTAAGCAGAACTATCAGATCTTGAAAGAGAACTACCATTATGCTGCAGGGAATAGTACCTACTTTTTAAAATTAGAAGCCTCAAATAAATAAAATATGAAAAATACACATGCCATTAGTTTTAACTACAATAGCTCTGCTTTATATTGTTTCCAATAAGTTTCCCTCTTGGAAAAAGAACTGACAACTTTCAAAGCACATCAATAACAGAAAGTTTATTCTAGTAAAAAAAGAAAATCCAGGCAGAACATTACAGGTGAGGTTCATCAAATATGCTACACCCTTTTGTGTATTCTTAAGGCTTATTAGAAAATACAGTATTATCTAGCAGTACTCCATCTAAAAATAAGTTATGTCTTCCATACATCATTTCAGGATATCACTTTATTCACAATCTAATCCACGTTCCAATAGACATGTTTAAATCTGTCTGCTTAATCAATACACACAGATTCCAATTAGGATAACACTAACATCAAGCACTCAAGAAACTTTAAAACAGGGAAGTGGGGTGGAATTTTTTGGAGTCAGAGTGGGAAGGCTTTGCAAGGTTACTTAGGAAGCTAGCTTTAAACCAAGTTATCTAGTTTGGAGGACCAGCAGAGGAAGGAATATCGCAAGGGAATATAATGGGAGTGAAAAAGAGGAAGAGTGAATGCTAGCCCTGTAACCTTATAAATCTTCTGTTCATGTACTGACTGGAAGAAGGAGGCACAGATACGTTTTGCTCTGGTTCTCCCCTGTAGAATATAAGGGATACTTCCACTATATTTCCTATTCCCCTATTTCCTCCATTCTCCCACTTCGTTTGTATGGTCCTAGGTTTCACTCCAGCCATACTAAAGCCTAGGTACAGGAAGAACACACGTACTCCACTGAGCCTTGCCTCTGTCCTGCTGCTGTGTAAGATCACAACTGGCTCTAGCAGTGTGGACTGGGATTAGAGAAGAAAAGAATAGGTTTTAGCCAAAGGGATGACAAAACAAGCCAGATGATCCCTGGCTCCTTTTACCTTTTCTTCCCACTTCTACTCCAGCTCTCTGTCCCCAGTGCCTGTACTTCTCCCTTAGCCTAAGCAGACTGCTTGTTTAAGAGTCTTGCTCAAAAAAGAGCAGCAGGAATAAAATCAGGATGACAGAAACAGTATGTTCTAGTTACATATGACAAGAACTTCCAGGAAAGTGAGCTGGAAGATACAGAGGTTACTATATTAATTTTATTTTTGCATAATTTCTATTTAATCTATTTCTCAACAGAACTGACCAGTTCATGTGCTTAAATTGACATCAAAACTTTCAACCATATAGAAGATAAGTTACATTGCTATTCTCCAAAACCTTGCTTACTTCCAAAGTTACTGATGGCTTGTTTAAAGCACCTATTTTTTTAAAAAGGAGACTGAATCATTAAATTGATATGATTTACATCTTCAACAAAGCTGACTTTCAAGTGAAAAATACTGTGCACGAGTGGAGATCAGTATAGTACGTAAGTAGAAACCAGAATGGATCCACTTGAGTTATCCTGGCTTAGTATCTAGTTGTAAACTATTCTGTCAGCAGATCAATAAGCATGTATTTTAGTACTGAAACTGTGTGAGACTAGAAGGGAGATTATGAGAAAATAAAGAGAAATAATGAAAAAATTAAGAACAGGCAGGGCAGATTAGCATTACTGTAAAGGTGTAAATTGAACTACCAAAAAAAAACAACAACAAAAAACAGGACCACTTACATAATGTACTTCATTTCAACTTGTAATCTATAATCATCCTAAATAACTTAGCAGCTTTTCAGAAAGCTGGGACTTTACTAGATACAAACATCTTTTCCTTTCATTTTTCCTCTACAAGCTACTAAGAACATAAAAGATAACTCATGCTAATATCCTCAAAAAACAATTACAAACACAGTTACAATGTCTACAAAGTCACTTCTCACCTTCCAAGGAAATACCAGGATTGACCAGAATTTGGATCTGCTTCTAGAGATTTCTGGAGATACTGTATAGCATAACTTTCCTTGGTTGCCTTGTCTCCAAGCTGATCCACGGTGTGATGCATCCAGCCTACAAGAAAAATCCACAGATGGCAGACGTGAAATTCTCAAACATCATTTAATGCTCTGAAACAGCAGAATATTGACAGCTTTGGTCCATCTTTAAAAATATGAATATCAAACAGTACTATCAGTTACATAAATTGTCATGAATGAAACTTTAAAAACTACTTTTGCAGTTCTATACTAAAAAATTTACTTTTGAAGTTCCATACTAAAACTACAGGGCTAAAGGATATAGATCCAAAATTACTTTCACATGCTTTAAAAACATTTTTGTTTAAAGCATTTTCTACAAGGTTAGTAGCATAACTATGAATGACTCAATATTCTACTATAAGTTAATCTGAAAATATTAACTCTTTCCTCCTCTGAATGTGGGCACCTTTCATGCCATCATCTTCCCTGTTATACACATCCATCATCTGTATATTAAACTCATCTTACCTTTTCTTTCTAAACTCTCGTATCTGTATTTGTACTACTCCCCAGTAATACATTACTAAGAATTGCTGTCATTCCATGTCAGTTCTTCATACTTTGTTATTATGTCTACATTGCTACAACATCCCCTCCTTTTGCCTTGAAAAATGCAATCACCTCACCTACATATCAAATTCTCCTAAAAAGATCATTTTGTTTTCTCACATAAACACATAATATATTTTCATGTGCCTTCTCTTTTTTCATTACATTAGGCAAATCATTTATCCTGACTTTAATAGCCTCCCAGTCTTTGCCTTCACATAATCTTTTACAAGCTATCAAAGTGCATCTCAGTTTCAGCAATGACATAAGACTTGGTTACCATTTCAAATAAAGCACCTCTGTCATCTTCTCAGGCCTCTCCCCATCTGTCTCTATGACTGTGACTATGACTTCCAGAGATAGGTGGTATCTCTGGAAGCACTCACAAAATCATGTTACTGCTGCCCGTGAGTAAAAGGAAATTCTTTGCTACATGCAGCTGGCTTGCCGAAATCTCTACATACTTCATCGGTCCATTGGTCAGTTATGTCATGGTGTTTGCTTAATTTCCATGTATTTGTCTTAATAACCTCTTGCCTCTCACCTAATATTCATAAACCATAAAATATGACAGCAGATTGTCCCTATGTTTTTATAGTGTCCTCGTCAAAAATGATCCCTTGTGAAACACTGCACCAGTTTCATATAATATCCAAGGTTTGCATAAGGTTTTTGTTACATAGAACTGTACAAACATCTGCTCTCAATGTTCATGTAAAACCTCCATCAACTAAACTTCTGCACCCTAAGCTTACCCTTTAGGAATCAGTCTAACTGCATAAGCATATAATATCATTTGAAGTATAAGAATCTGCCCACTTCATCAGAAATGTCAGACACAGTAAGAAAGGCTGAGAACAGAACTGATAAGTATTTGCAGCTTTACTCCATCCTCTGTGATTGGACTACACCTTAAATAACTTATTCTACCTGATCTATTTGGGTTATATATACATATATTTAATCCCATGGGCTCATAGCAGTCACAGTGACACTTCTGCAAAGGAAGACAAACTTACAAGCTTAAAAAAAAAGGCAATCTAGGAAAAAATCAAATCTACTGAACAATGTTTGCCTGAGGTGTTTGAAGAAGTTCCCAAGTTTCCACTTGGAAACTGTGTTGAGAAACATAAGTTTGAATAATTCATCGACTGCAATAAATATCATGTTAAGAGTCAAGTAGTTACAGTGCTGACAAAAGAGTGCTTTATCTTTTCTGAAGATGGACCAAGTCAAAACCCTACCCACCAGAAAAAAAAGAAAAAAACACAGTAATTTCTGTAGATAAACAAGGTACAATTTGCATTCAAATCCCAAGTCACTGATGTCCTGAAGCATATAGGAGATACTTGTGCTTCAAGAAATAAGGCTTATGTGAGGGTGCTTATTTGAATGCACCTACATAATTGTACAAGAAAGATAAAATATTGGGTGCAGTGGCAAGTAAAGCCTGAGTGAAATAAAGGTAAGAGTTCTGGGAGTATAAACATGGGTAAAACGGACATTAAACAACTTCCTGAATCTTCAGAAGTGTTGTGCGGTGATGCCTATTTTATGCTTTATCAGAACCTTGCCAAACTGACAGATAACATGCTGTATCTTCAGATCTTCACTGAGGTTCGCTGATAAGAAGCAAGAATCTATTCCCAGGAGACAGAAATGAGAACTAGAAATCCCTATCTAGTTTCAGTGCTGAACCAAGGGTTGCTTCCTGATTTTATCTTACTATGTAGGGAGGTGAAAAAGGTAGAAGAGAGAAAACAAAGTTTTCTTCTAGAACGGCACAAGTAAAGGAAACTGGTAAGCTGTGTAGTCTCTGCTTTGCAAGAGCTAATTCTAATTGCCAACTAACATACTGAATACTCTCCTGTTTTGAGGACATTTTCAACATTATAATCAAAAATGCTAATTTTGTCCATGTTCCAGGCTCTTTTCCAGTTTTTTTTTTTTTTTTTTTTTTTTTTTTTCTAATTTGTAACAAAACACCATGTTTCTTCAGCAAAAGCATTTTCTAGCCTGGCTCACATTTCAGTTGGTTTTTTGCTTATCAATCACTCTCATGTTGTATTTGTGGCAACTGCTGTTTCCCTGATAAACATCATCTCAGTCTCTGAAGACTCTCAGTTTTTGAGCCGGTTCCCCATCTCAGGATCTCATGATGTCTTATCCAATTACATACACATCACCTAGGAATACCCCAAACAAAAGTCTTTGAGAGAGTGCTTTAGGAAGCCTTGGGAAGACGTTAACACTGTTCTACATTCTTCATTATGCAACTGTTCATTAAAATTGGAGAAAGAGTACTGGGACAGATTTGATCTTCAGTCTCATCCAGTATAGCGGCCCTTACTTAATGCAATTTTAGGCAAAGTGGTGAAAAGAATTATTGTCTGGAAAGGAAATTGAATGCAGTAAAAAACATGAAGCAAACTGCTCTTATTCAACTGCACAGATTTTCCTGTTACATCTATTGGAACTAATTAGCACACATCAGCTCAAACACATACATATTTCTCAGAGAATCACAAGGTTCTCTTCCACAATTATCTGTTTTGGAAAACAGCAATGAGAGCAAAGCTTTTAGTAATTCTCTTACACAGTATCTGAACTTGCCTAAATTCCAACTCTTGTTCAGTAAACATTAATTAGCTAAGAAAAATAAACAAAAGGTATTTTCATACCAAAATAATTTTTCTGTTGGGAGTGAAAGAAAGAAAAAAAAAAGACTCTGACCTAGAAATACATTTTGATTGTTTTTTGCTAATAGCATTCTGGCAGATGGCAGGTATTTTCTATGTCGGTTGCTCTGGAAGTAATGCCTGATTTCCATGGAAACGACATCAAATACAAAGAGTACAATAACACTATTTGAAAGAGCAAATTCTAAGCTACAAAACACTTCTTTTCACCACAGTCACCACCATTAGCTATGCATTTTTGTCAGTGATGAACAAGTGCTGCATGCCACGCTCATAAAAAGCTGCACCAGCAGAGGTGACCCACTGTCACTGTCACTACTGCTGAAACACACCACCCACTGCCTCACTGTGCTCACATCCACTGTTGGCCACCATCAATGTTCAGCAAGTGTCAATGAATGTCAACAGAACCAATTTTTTCCACAGGAAGGAATTCAATGACATACTTTGCTTCATACGCACTTCCATGTCAGAAGCCATTGTGTCAGAGTGCCCCCTCTGCTGCCATCTGTCACACGCCAACAACATGTAATGGGATACTGGCGGGAAGCTTCAACCTCTACTGCCATACCACCAGCATCTGCCTCTGATGTCGTGTGCCAACATCATAAAACAGGAGGCATTATTTTTGGAGTAGCCCTCGTATTAATTTTTCTAAGCAGCACTGTACCACCCAGACTATGCTTCCCAAGGAGGCGTTTTATTATCTGTTGCTAGATACTAAGTCTGTCATAAACACCATACTCTGATTAATAGCACTGCTAATAGTGAGGAGCAAAAGAAATCGTATTATTCAGTGAACATTCTAGTTAAGAGCACTGTCTCCTTCTCTACATACAAGTTGCACCAACTATCACAATTAGGTGACCTACGCTGATTAAATAGGGGAAGCTAATTCAGTTGCCAGACAGCAGACAATTCTCAGACACTGCTCCTATTGCTAGCACAGCAACCTGTGGTAAAGATGACCATGCCTTTGCTTCTAACATAGTAGCATGTATCAAAAAGACTTGAAAAAGCACTGGTCACCTATTTTGGTGTTCTGTTGATCCTTTGTGAAGCCGATATGGATACTGCTTACAATTTATACTAAGTTGGGTAGTACTAAATTAAAAAACAAACAAACTAAAAACAAAGGGGATATTGAAATGTAAGGAACATTTCCAACTGACAGCACCTAGATTCCTGCAGTGTCATTTGTGGTTTCACACAGGAAAACTAAAAGCTAAACAAATCAGCCTGCCCCAAACGCATACACAATCTGCATTACAGAAGAGAAAGTGTTGTGGCTGTAACTTACTGCCAGTAACTCATTTGAATTAAATGACCACTGTGTGAAGGAAAAACAAAAAGAAAAAGATGGGCACAAGCAGGCTAAATTAATATTTAGAATAATAAATTAGATGAAGAACATGGAGAAAGTGAATGAAGAATTTGCATCATTTGAATAACTTTAGCACGATATTCTGGAAATACTTTCATGAGGCATACAGGAAAAATGCAATTTATTCTACCCACTCCTTAGAAGTTTTCGACTGCAAATGATTTATCAGCTTTCTGTAAATGTGGGAGATGACAAATTTTAAACGGTAACATTTTTTCCATTTTATGTGGTTTCTTTTCTTTTATAGAGCAATAAATTTTTAGTTACATAAGTATGTTTGTCATTAAGCACTTATAATTAAGAAGAAAGAAAAGGTAAATTTTTCACTTGCAGGGTTATTCTATTCTGCAACAGAAGAAAGTATTTTGGTTTACTGCACTTAGTCTGACTACTGAAAGGATGTTCTCAGAGGCTGAATTCAGAATTCAAAGAATAGAGAATTCTAACTACCATGCTCTTGCTCTGAAAGATCACTCTCTCACTGCCCCAAACCTATAGTTCAACAACTCAGTAAGTCTAAGAGCTTTTTAATTTTATAAGTTTACTTACAGTATTTCCCTTCTCTCTTATTTGTTTAATTATCTACTGCTATGCATTCTATTTTGAGTTAAAATCTCAAATATGATCCTCAGTATTTCAGATTCACTTAGAAATTGTAGCCTTAAAAAAACACTGTTGAAGGCAAAGATGGAAAAAAAGAAACACACAGAAAAATAAAAGTTGATTTTACATACCTAACTGCTGTAAGACAGTTGCTTTTACTTGTGCAGGAAGGTTTTCGATCTGCAAAAGTTGTTCATAAGCTTCCTTTGCAGAGTGATACTTTCTCTGCAAAAGGAAAAAAGTAAATTGATTAATCATAAACCTCACCAATCACTAATAGCAACGATTTCACAGCACTGACAGCACACAAACACATTGACAAAAAATTCTAGAACTTTTTTTTTTGCATACAGTGCATATGAAAACTTTCGTAAGTGATATATATATATGATAAGAGAATAACTTTCATAAAATATAGTATTTAATACAAATTGAATACTTAAAATAGTCAAGGAAAATTTGTAAATTATTAAATTTGGTCAGCTCCTCATGCATGCATTATACTTCTCATACTAAAATGAACAAGTTTCTTTTAATAGGAATGCTTGATTGAGTTGACATCTGAAAAAACCCTACTCAAATGACTCCCAGGAAATTCATAACAGAAAAGAAGATCATCAGAAACGGGCAGCTGGTACACTTTTGCCTCTCTCTTTTTTTGTTATATTAGAATGGCCTATTTGCTGTACTGGTAAGAGTCCCACCATATGTAGAATTAAAACAAACCCACAGATTATGCCTCAAGAATCAAGATATACTATCTTATTATTTGCCATATAGTTTAAATGTGCTTAAAGCATGGAAACATTCAATTCTTAACTCCTATATATTCTTAACTCCTTGAAGCAGAAAACACATTTCCAAGATAGAATCGTGGTCTCTTCTGACTTTTGGAACAGTAAGAGCTTTTGTTTTGTGTACATTAAAGGTTAAACATTCTTTATTATCATTATTATTATTATTTTTGTAATTGTGTCTTCATTTGTTTCTCCTCATGTTACCCTAGCAATGATTGTTTAACTGTGAACTTATTTTAAATGCTTAATTCTTCTGTTTCTCCTCTCCCACGTAACTATATAAAGTATAAAGGCTAAGGTCTGCTATTTTTTGGGGTTGTTTTTTGTTGGGTTGTTGGGTTTTTTTTGGTCAGTTTCTCAAAATTCTACACACTTTTTTCAAGAAAAAAGTATGCTTTCAGGTAACTCAACATTAAACATCATTCTGGAAGACAGATGAAGAACCTACTAAAATAAACAGGGCCGCCTAAATGCAAATTGTCATGACTTAGTTACATTTGTTATATGCAAAGAGAACTCAGTACTGACTAGTAGTGTTTTAAAAGGGACAACCAAGAAGGAGACTGTAAACAAACTAAGTACTTATTAGAAGCTAAATGTTATTAGGTTCTTGAGATCCCACAATCACAAAAGACAATTTTGTTGATTTTAAAACCTTAATCTAGTCAGGAAGAAAAATTAAAGCGGCAATTACATACTTTCAAATGGAACAAAGGGAAGTTGGTAGAAAAGGTTTTTAATTGGTGTTCATGAAATGTAGACAACTGGCAAGAAAACAAATAATATAAATAAATAAAATATCCATGGCTAGCAAAATCAAAACAATCAGGAAAGAACTTTAAATTTAGCATCGGGAACAAAATTTGTAGTTAATGACTATGAAAGATAGGCAAATGAACAGAAGTTCCCCATACAGTGTGACAGCAGGGGCAGCAATCTGGATGTTAAACAGATAAATACTAATGACTAATATCTCCACGTTGAAAAAGATGTTTGCATGCTTGGAATGATTCAGAAAGATCTATTAGAATACGGTATGTTTTCTAGACCTAGAATAATATTTGCTTTTGTTATTTGGTGTATTATTTACCCTTTAGAAATCTGCCTACATGTATGTCTTAAAGTATTACAGAAAACTGTCATAATGTTTACATTTGTTTTTATTTAGGTATTCAATTCAAATACATGCCCTTGAGCTTGGCTGTATTACAAACAATCTTAAGAAACGTGGGTTGGGAAAAAAGCATCATCCTTCTTTAGGAATTTCAGCTCATAACCTAACTAGCTTGGAAGGACTCACGTGGCCACAGATCAAGTAGTAGAAACTAGCATTAAAACCAAGAAAAAACACCACAACCTCTTATCAACACTGGATTATTCTCTTGTTCAGAATGAATGAACTTACTGATTCATTATTAGAGATGAGCTCATTTTCATATGTATGAAGGGGCCCACAAAACTGTACTTCTGCGTCCTTCAGAAGAAACAGAACACCCAGACCCCCTCCTAAAGCGTCTCTTTGCTGTGTCAGAGGTAATACTCAAATCAAGTCAAGACCCCTTGTGGTTCAAAGTTTCTCAAATTCCAGAAAAGAAGATACCCATTAAAGAGAACTGTGAGGCAAACTGAGTCTAAAAGCAGTGTGTGCTTTTTGTCTCTGACTTGTATTAAAGTTCCTGTTGCCTGCAACTGCCAGTTAGGAAGCATTTGCGATACAGGCCACAGTATTATATGAGGCACCTGGCATGGTGACCTGAGATTTTCAACTTTCTGCTTTATTTTAGCAGATCAAAAGAACCAACAATGTATGGGATGTTTTGTTATAAGAACTTGTTAGATGTGCTCCAGTGCTCAAAATGAAACAAAAAACCTCTCTGATGTGTTAGAGTCACAAAAATCCAGGAAGTTTCTTAATGGTGGCTTGGGATAGGGGATTTCTGATTGTCGTACAGCTACATAAATTCAAAAGAAAATATTTTGTTCATCAAGTTTTTAACTTCTATTTAAAAATAATTACCTACTTAATGTCAGTTTTCACTGTGCCATCAAAAGACAGCACTTACTTTACCAAGCTACTTTTCAATTGGCTGGAAATGTAGAATTTGTCTGTCATCTGTTTTATTTACAACAGGTTTTGTTTTCATGTCACATCCCTTCCTCAGTCATATTATACCTATAAACATGTCAAGAGAGTATACAATCTATAATCATATGACCAGTCAGTCAAATGACAAATATACAATAGCTGTTTCCATAGATGCTTGGTTTAAATTTATTTATATCCTGGGAGCTCAGTGAGTGTTCCGTAATTTCCCAAAAGATTCATCTAAAAAACTCTGTGGTAGGATTTGATACAGAATGATAACACAGCATTATGTCCCACTGTCCTCAGATCTCACAGGCTTCTGTCACATATGTGTAGTTAAACTTGAAAATTTCATGTTAAATATACTTAAAAAGCACCTGCACATCTTTTTGGGTGTGAATGTGAGGAAGAATAATGGATATGCATGAATTGAGAGACTGTGTATTATTTACATTTATATATAATATATACATGCACCTGGACAACTTTGTGTGTGTCAATGTGAGAAACAATGTGAGTATGTATGAGTTGAGAAACTATGCATTTTTCACATTTATACGTCTGTATTAAAAAATCAATTTGCTAGCCAAAGTTATGTTGCAGTTTTTTGCACACTAACTGGGAGACTAGTGAACATATGTTTACTAAAACAGCCACCCCACTTCAGCATGACAGTGCTCATGCATAATATTAGAACTTGAGCTTAACTCCGGTTCACAAAAGCACCTATAATCAGCTGAATGCCACAGGCTGATCATATCATGCGGTTAGAAACTTAATCACATTTTATAAGATGGAGCCTAAAGCTTACCTGGATTTCATATAAGTGGGCGATGTGAAACTGAACTGTAGGAGTGAAAAATCAAAATTATTAGACATAATGAATGACATTAGCAATACATTTTTCTCAAGTCAGAGATAAACGTGTTTGAAATATATCAATGCGAAGCAAAGACTAACTACATTTTAAAAACACAAAAAGTATGTTTGTATTGATATTTTGCATTTAATAAAACAGAACTGTCAGAAGATGTGTTTTCTAGAAAAGCACCAAGACTGAAAACAAAACGCAGATAGGCAGACCATGGATTTTATTGGCGTTCTGAAATGCACAGTTCATTAACATTTCAGTATAGTTAGTAATATAATACCTAAGTAGAGATGCACCATGACAAGTAATAGTTTCTGTACGTAAGGAAATTAGAAATAAATAAGAAACTATCTCTGTTTAAGCCAAACTCAATTTATTTCAGTCTCACAGAACTATTTTCTCAATGCTATGGTGTAACAGGTTATAGGTAATTCAGATGTCCAGGGTTCTCTCTGAGTCATGAAGGAAGGGAAAAGATCTGTCTGTGTATTGCTTTGTCCTTCGCTATAAAAGAAGGTACCCTACTGCATTTCCAAAAACAGATCATAATGAAATGCATCATCTAAAATTTTAATAAACTTTTTGTGTTCCTTTCTAAAGGGCACATAACACACCCGTTATGTTCACCACATCATCTAACTTCCTTCTGCACTGATGAAAGAGAACCTCCCTGCTTTTGTATTGGGGAGCTCTCTAAAAAATCTTTCTTTTTCCCTCCCTGATAGCAAACCTCTTTCAGTGTGAAGCTCCAAAAGCAAGCCATGTCATACAGAAGAAACAAATTAAAGGTGTTGCATTAGCAAGTGTCTAAATAAAAGGAAGATGTCCTTAGTACTCAATCGCTTCTGCTAGGAAGACTGTCATTGTAATGCTGTTACTCACGCAGCCTACTTTAGAAATAGAAGGGGCTGGATTAAGGCAATCTCATGCATTTATGCCAAAGTATCTGCCACCTCAGATGAGGATGCACAGCTGTCCCTCCACTAAGCAGTACTAGAGGACTTGACAAAGTATCTTTCATTCCTCTTCACTCCTTCCCCCTTTGTTTGCTATACACTGGACACAACGCTACAGGGTAAAGTAGCCCTTACATGGGGCTGTACCTCTACATAAATCTCGGGGCACAGGTGAAAGGGGGAGGGAAGTGGCAGGAGAGCCTTACAAAAATTCAGAGCTGCAGAGAAAACTGATAAAGTCAGTGAGAAATAATAGGAAAGAACATGAAATACAATAAGCAATGATATGGCTGGTAGAAAACAATCAAAATCTATTGAGCTAGTAAGAATTCTGCAAATAATTTTAGAACATTATTGTGCTGGCTCCTGATAAGCGACATAGCTTTGCAAACGACTCTGTAGCACAGCTGGCTCCTTGATACTGAAGCAACCAGCGATTTCACCCATGTAAACACAACCTCTATCTACGCTTGCTGACAGAATATTCACAATTCAATCCATCTTGGAATTAAAAAGAAAAATGCTTCTGAATACTTTACCTAATGCTTCTGAAGCCAGTCTAAGGAGGCAACTTAAGCCAAGTACACCATGAAGGCTCAAGAAGAAACAACTTTCTGCACTGCCATCTGCCTTGTAAACTCTGACAGACTCCATGCAATGCAGGAATGTACATTTATTCTTGCATACAGTTTCACTCATTACAAATATACGTAGTAGAATCTGTAGCAGCCTACAGAATATAATGTGTACGACAGATCAAATCATGCTAAAAGATGAAAGTGCTAAATTACTGACTAATACATAATGGCACCTAATAAATCAATTTTTTTTTCTTTTTTATTTCAACAGTGTAAAGCTGACACTAAACTTTAGAATGACATTGAGGTGATGGCTGAAAAAAAGACATTTTCAAAATCTGTGGCACCTGGATTCAATACCTATTCACAGGCACTATGCTTATAAATAAATAAGCAAACACTGAAATAGCAGTTGTCTCTAGAAATCAAGCATTCAGAGCAGTTAATACATTAAGTCTCTGTTTTCGCTTATTTAATTCGCTAAAGCAATCCGCAATTCTACTGGAATATCTGTCTCAATTTAAAACAGCAGGTCTCTCCCTCTCACTACTTTCTCAATCTTTCTATTTTGACTCTTTTCATTAAAAACAGACACAGCTGTAAGAAGAAAAAATCGGCAACAAAATAAATGGAAATACTTAAAAAGTTACTTACTTTCAGCGTTAGACAAAGTGCAGGGGTTGCAGTCAATCAAAGCTAACTGAAAATGCTGAAAAAAACAAGGATGAATTGATTTTCAAACAATGTAAGACTCCTACTTTGGCACATTACTAAGAAAAAATCAATTTCCTACTTAAGAATAAATACTATATTTTACCATTTGTCTTAGAGAAAGTAATCTTCAATTTCTGTTCAAGAGTGTTTACTAGAGGAAGGTAAAATCATCTTTGTAAACAAATAGCAATGCTTCTAGTAATGCATGTTTACAAGAGGCATCTCCACAAAATGATTAAGACAGACAGCATCTGGAAGAATGGTTTTATCAGTGGTCAAAATTGGAAGAACAAGTTTTCTTAAGAAGGCAGTTAGACTACTAGCTCTCAGCCTCGTGGAGAACAACATTCAAGCAGTAAATGTGCCTATCTAGAAAAACAAAATACTTTTGCTGTAAACAAGTAAATAAGTGATTTAAAGGTTTGTTGTTTTTGGTGTGCTTTTGTTTATTCTTTTTTAAGAACTTACCAAAAAACATTTACGAGTACCTTTACGTTAAAAAATGAGTTCACAAGTTCGTTAGTTCTTACCCTATCTCCCCTCCAGATGTTAAGACAATGGCAATTAAACACTGTTTATTTTTCATCACTTTTCTTCAATATATGACAAATATGTTTTAAAACATCTTCATGATCTAAAATTCTGAGATAAGCATTTCAATCTTCCATAAAGAAGAATACTAGCAGAGCAGTATAGTTTATCTACAAGAAGGCCTGGATGCGACCAGTCATCTAAACAAGTGTCACGTTGACTCAGTGACCACTATTTACAGTTATAACCAAGTCTGTTAAAATGGATACACCAGGCATACAAACTCAAGTGCCAATGCTCTTTTCCAAAAACTTCACAGAAAATTCCTACACGCAGCACGGAATTTGGATGAATAAATTCATTCACTACGAGTTAAGGCCTAGAAGCCAGGAACCTAGGAGACAGCATGCAAAATACTACAGATGATACAGTTATCTGTAAAATACATATTGGATGGCTTCTAATGTGCAAAATGTTACTGACGTTTCAGTATATTTTATCCAGTTAGCATGGAATTGACCATTTAGCTCCCAGTGTTCAGGATGCCAAACAAGGAGGCATCAGGAGCTTGTCAATGTAGCTGGGAAGAAAGAAAAAAGCACTGATAATGGATGTACATGCAACTTGTTTTCCATACTGTCATGCTCAAAGCATCTAGATACTACGCAACTTTCCTTATGCTCACAATACTACCGTGTATGTTATGCCTATGTAACACACCTCAAAGATTTACAAGAGTTTACCAGACCACCAAATTTCTAAATAAATATTTTTAACAGGAAAAAAAAAGAGAAATATATTGTCCATAGCACAGTGTAAGAAAGGAGTTCCTCATTAGCTGAGGCGTACAGTGGCATAATCTCCTCACTGATTTACATCAACATCATTTGCAATATATAGCAGCTTTTAGAAAATGAAACAAGCTCAAGCTGAATAACCCAAATTTACAAATTTTAATTAAAATTTTAGCAACATAATTCTCAAGAGTACAGAAAACAATTATATACATTACTTGCAAAATAGCTTAGCCTTCGCATAAATTTAATAGCTTAGAAATATTAAATACTAGCTTATTTCTCTGTCTTGCTTATTGTTTATTTTTTTTCCTAGTGTTGAGCAGTAAGAGAGAACTTAAAACCTCCCATCACTTACATTGCAATGCTGCTTGTGTGCCTCAGGGACATCCTTTAGTCTGTTACCATAGTGATTCTACTAAGCAGGCAACTCAAAAAAAAAAAAAAGACTAAATAAAAATAAAATGCTCTACATTATATTGCAGCTTTCCTAACCAGAAAAATAACCTAACAACATAGATCTATATACTTTGGCCTGTACGCTGAGTACACCGATCTAAATGATTCAACACCCATTTTGCACAGATGTGTAACCTTGTACTGTCGTTAACAATTAATATGAAAAGATAAAGCAGAAAGGAACAGATTTGTTCTCACCTAGCGATGCTATTATAAAAAATCAGCAGATCCAAAAAGAATCGATTGACAGTTGTTCTGCAGTAGCTTTGCAGGAGGGCTACTGCGGTGAGACTCACCGGCAGAAAGCAAGCAACCATACACAAAATTCTAACCATTTTAATATTTAAATATACTGCACAGTAAAAAGCAGGATTATGCTCACCAACGCCTCCTAAAAAATTAACTTCTTACTTCCACCACACTGTATTTCAAATTTCAAAATCCGTATCATGAAAATTTTTCTCCATGTAGAAAATTTCTGCTAGCACTGTTTACTATGCCACGAAAAAATAAGAAAATTGATAATCTGAAGCATGTAACTACAGAAGAATAAACCATCTGCCCTAAACAATTACAGCAAAGCAATACACAGAAACACAGAACCTCTCAAACCAAAAAGCTTTGAAATGCACATAAACAAGCAAACCTACACCTCTTGCTGGATAAATAATCCATAACCCCCTGGTAAGTATCCAAAAGCATTCAAAAAAAGCATGCACTCTAACACATAAAGCTCATCAGCGAAAAGCAGGTCCACTAATTCCAATTGCCAGCACCAAAAAAATTAAAAATAGTAATAATTTCCAACTTCCATCTCTGCAACAAACAGAAGCAGCTAGCAAACATCTGCACCTCTCTCAAATATTGCAGCACTGAAGCTGGCTACTGCTGTGTGAAATAGTTATTATGCAGGAGAGGCCGCTGCAGTTCAGAGACGACATACAATACCTCAAGGCAGACAGCAGTCTATAGAAATTCAAATGCAGAGTAAGAGGATTTACCTAGAAGGCAGTGTTCTGAATGTTAAAAAGTAACAGTCTCTCCTCAAGGGCTGCAGCTGAAGTCACAATATACCTTGATTTGGAGTCATCTGTAATTGCACAATTATCTACAGCCTATTCTGTCTCCTCTGGAGTCCTTGATGTGCCTGATTGTAGAAACAATTGCGAAGGTAACCTCTTCAAGGATCAGAGGTATAGTGGATTGCATGTGAACTTAACTGATGAAAGGTCTAGTAGGAAAATAATCTGGCAAGGATTTAAGTAATTTAATAAGTTTTCACTACTAGAATTTAACATACTTCTCCTAGTACACTCATCCTCCACAATTTCAGAGGCAAGAGAGACGAGTCCCCACACTTCTGTTGTTTCATCAATAAACAACCAATGCATTTTCCTCCTAGAGCATGATTTTTAGTTTTTTGTTTTGTTTTGTTTGTATTGAGTCAGAGACTTCAGAGCAGCGACTCCAAACCCTCCAGGCTCTCTAGAAGGGCATTAAGAAGCTGAGCAACCCTCAGCTCTGCATCTGATTTAGTAAGCAAGGCAAGCCATCACTTGAAACCTGACAGTTCTCACAGACTTACCACGAGGGAAAGCTCCATCATGACTCACTATAACTCTGTCAAGAGATGGCTTTTTCTGCCTATGTGACCTAGGTGTGATGCCTAGGTCCCTCAGAGCAGCCTTTGTTCAGCTAAGTAGGACGCGGAAAGCCTTGCATAATCAGCCGTGGCAGCGTGCCAGGCCTCCATTTGCCAGGCCTGGCTGGAGTCTGGGGAGAGGGTCAGGAGAGGACGCGCTACATGCGCTGCTGCCTCGGCTCGCTGCTTGTCTGCGCCAGGCTGGAGGGTTCAGGAGGACCTCGCCTTGGGCAATGAAGGTTTATAGAGCACAAGCACACTGGGACTTCCGTCTAACCATTCAGACACTGACAAAAACTGTTACACAGACAGGGCAGAAAGGAACTGCATGAGGATAGAAGGAATGAAGGTGAGAGACGTATGCAAACCGAGTAGCAGCAACACCTCCAGAAGAAGCTCTTCAAAGAGAACGATTACCAAAGCTGTATTTTCACTAACAAAGAAGGCTGTACTGGAATTTACTGACCACTATCGTACACAGCACACCACTCACTACATTTTTCATGCACGTTGGCTGTGTGTTTTATCATGTGCACACCACCCGCATTCAGATATCCAGGCCTTAGAGCCCAGGGGCTGCCAGCAGGGCAGGGGGCTGCCTGGCATCTTGCCCTTACTGCTGTACCGCCAGCACCCTCAGCCTGCAGCTGCCTACAGGCTGTCCAGGCACACCAGCTGGCGTGAAAGCAAATGGCCATCTCTGCTAGGGATCTGCTCTCCAGCTAGCCTTTCGGTTACAGGTAAAGCTGATAATCGTGGAAACATGAACGACTGCAGTCACAAAGACAAGGTGCACAGACCATGCAAGTGTACCAGAGCCAACATCCATTAGTTTCAGTGCTTAACGTCAAGTCAACTATTTCTTTTCTCATGGTTTGTATCATTCCTCCCACCCCCAATGACAAAAGATGTCTTATAGCATAATAATTACAGTTCAGCATCTCTTCTTCTTTGTAACCATAACACTTCTACAGTTCTGTTATGGGAGAACTGTAAAATGACAAAAAAAATCCAAACAAAACTAAGAAAGAGAGAACAAAACAAAGCACGCTGTGGGCAATACACTGTGATGTACCATCAAAGTAAGTTGCAATGGTTACTCAACTGCAGCTGGACTAGTGACATGCTGTGTTAAAAACTTCCTCTCCACCATATGCATACACACACTCCAAAGCCTTAGAGAATAACATAATTCCCAGCTGCTGTTTTCATCCAATTAATATAATAAAATAAAATCATAGAACCACAGAATCATAGAATTAATGCTTTGGCTTAGAAGGGACCTCAAAGCCCACCCACCCCAACCCCTGCCATGGGCAGGGCTGCTCCCCACCAGCTCAGGCTGCCCAGGGCCCCATCCAACCTGGCCTTGAGCACCTCCAGGGATGGGGCACCACAGCTTCTCTGGGCAGCTGTGCCAGCGCCTCACCACCCTTTGGGTAAAGAATTTCTGCCTAACCCCTAACCTAAACCTCCCCTCTTTTAGTTTAAATCAATTTCTCCTTGTCCTATCACTATTAGTGTAAGAAGTTAGTCTATCTCCTGCTCATGAAATACCTTCAAGTAATGCAAAGCCACAATGAGGTCTCCCAGGAAAATCTTTTGCCTAATTTCACCTCGCTTTCCACAAAATGTTTTTTCAGTAAAGCGTTTGAACATCTAAATATCCAACTTACAATAGCCAAAGCCTTTTGTCTGTTTGACGTCTTAGTCATAAATGCCTGATGAGTTTCTACTACAATTACAGAGATAAAATCATACATAGGAAATGAATCCTTTCCATAAATACATGTATTTTGACTATTAAGCTTTTTTCTTTATTAAGTGGAGGTGAACACGTAAGGATTCAGTGTAGCATGTTTAAAAAATTACTAATCTAAGCAGGTGTTAAAATATGAAGGCTGTAAAACACCACTTGAAGCCTTTAAAACAAATTTTCAATTTTATAAATACTCTTTCATCTTTTATTGAGAAAAAGACATAACAATGTCTGTAACAGTTATGTTTACATAAAGTACCTCCACTATCTAAAAAATAATTCATAAAGATATAGAGAAATAAAATCAATTGAGCAAGAGATGGTATATAGGTGCAACTATAAATATGTACTTAGAGCTGTTCATCTGAATCAGTATTTCTTTTTTTCCTAATGTTTCATGCATATTCATGCATTCATGCATATTTTCCCAATAAATTCTATGTCTTTAGAAGCCTTTTCCTTACCCTAATGTAAGCACAGTCTCTTAACGTTGCTAATAATTGAGAATAATTAGGAAAATAATTTAAAAAACTAAAATTGTATTTCAATTGCTGGCTTTTAGGCAAGATAAAAGAATCAGCCTGCAGCAAACTACTAAGATAGCTCCTTTATCTATAAATAGAGGTAAAATTTCTAAAGAGCGGTAAGACAGGATCAGTGTTTCTATTAAAAGGCAGATATTCGAGAACATGAAAAATTAATTTCTCATTACTCTAAGGGTTTTGTCACTGAGCACACAGTGTACCTGCAATACTTGAAAAGCAAGCAAACGTAATTCCCAAAACACAATATAGGTTCATTTGTCAAAATAACCTGCTCGTGTTCAGAGTCCCTACTGACCAGCCATTACAAGACAACAACCCCAAAAAAACACATAAAAGCAAACAAAACAAAAAGCCTCATAAAACCGAAACCACATAAAAACTCTCTCACTCATCACGTCCTTGATGTTATCATTCGAATACAAATGGAAAAGTAAGTTTTCTTTTTCTCTGAAGTAGTATGTCAGCGAAGGAAGTTAGCTGAATTTTATAGTCAAAAGGCTTTAAGGCTTGTCATCATCATCCCTCACCAAAAGCACACTATGACACTTCAATACAGCAGAACAGAATGAGCACCAGATGGAAGACTGGTTCCCCATAGCTGCGGTTTCAAATGTAACCCAACTATTAAACTAAATAATATTAAAACTCTAATTTTTCTTTCTTCCTTGGCTTCTCTTTCCTGCAAGTCCCACACAACATACCTAGATCTACCTCTGTGCTTTACCAATCTCCAGGTTCAGCTAGATAAGAGCCACCAGGTCTGCCAGAAGGCAAAGCATCTTATGGATGGGAAGGCTATACTTTCTGCATCCCAACAGACTAGTCACGTATCAGGTCATATGGTGTCTCTTGCAGACACAGTGATCAGATCACCTTGTCTATAACTTGCAAAGCTTAAACAAATGCTTCTGGGAACGTGTTGCAGAGGCATGTTCTAGAAACTTCTCTGAAACCTCTTTCATTCAAGTGTATTTGCTAGCAATTGGTTAAGAGTCAAATGTACTTATGAGAGGAACTGAGAGACACGCCTAAGATAGGATAAGTAAACATGTATGAAAACAAAGGCTAAAACTGAAAGAATACAGAAACAAAGAGGAAAACTGGAATAAGCAGGTGACATGCCAGAAATAATGGAGCATGTGCTCAGAAACTTGTACATTTTTTCCAACTCACTAGACAAACTAATAAAAAGATACACTGCATTCCTAAAGAACTTGATTTATTCTTCTTTTAGCTTATCATGGAACCACCACAGATAACAAAATTGAAAACAGTATTCTTGGTGTCATTCAATTCATGAGCAAATACGAAGGGGGCAGCTGGGACACATAGTGAAGTGTGAAAAGGTTAGGACTACGATATAAACCTTAATATATTTTTCTGCTATAGCAATAATAAAATCCCTGCCCTTCTCCTCTCCCTCCCCCAACATAAACAGCTGACTCTGGAATTAATTCTATTTTTCTGATGAATGACACAAATACAGCATTCACAGTTCAAGATAACACTATTCAAGATAACACTGTCCTAACTGTCAGGTTACAGAATGACAACTTTCCTTTCAACCAGGAGACCATGCTTTTCCTTTAATTTAATCCTGAAGACCTAGTAATTTTCAACATCCCTGGTGTTCTTGCCAAAGTTTATAGTAACTGGGAAACAGAGCAGTCAAAGGTTCTTGGAGTAATCTGCAAGTCCTAGCTGCAGCAACATTAAAAACATGCAACAGCAATAACTGATTTTGAAAGAACACCAAGAGTTGATTTTATGGTTGTTAAACAGCACTCTAGCAATTCTCTTGATCATCAACATCATAAAGTAGTAAAAATTAATTTTGTGCTTAAATCGCTTACATAAAATATAGATGATTTATGTTAATGGTCTAAAATTGTGAAAAACATGGAATATATGACCTTCAGATTCCCATCCTTCCTCCTTTGCCTGGAGACTCTTACTGGCAATGACTCATCTGTTGGCAGTGGTTTATTCTTAGCAATTACAGACTTAGCATGAATGTTTAAATACCATCAAAAATATTATGATATTTTAAAGTACATTAATGCAACGTTGGTACAATTTGTGAAATTCAGAACCGTCAAAAAAGAGTATCAGATGAAAACTTAATTCTACTTTCTGCCTTAGTGTCATACAGGAAACTCATACTGGACTATGAATTATATTAGACAGAGCCTCGGGGAAACGGTCTGTGTTCATGGCGAGTCACTAGCTGCCTTGATCCTACAACCCAACGCCACTCTTTAAAATCCTGAATCCTTTTGACAAGGTCCACAAAAGAAAACAAAAAAGCATTACCGCCACCTACAAAAAAAGAAACCAAAACACAATCATCTTTCTTTTTTGAGAAGATGAGATGTTCAGTCTTGGAAGCAGACGTTCTGTGAAAACATCCTTTTGCACTACTCTTTCTCATTTTATCCTCGTGCTTGTGCATAATTTCCACCATTTTGTTCTCTTCACTACGGAATTATTTTCTGCCTTGTGTCTAGTTTGTGTCCAGTATTCTTCTAATACAGAGAGTTCTGACTTAAACCTCAACTTAGAGATCAATCTGATAGGCTTTTCAGGAAGCTACTGTCCTGCTCATTCCACTTACTCTACTCCTCAATTTATATATTCTGATGGACACATTGATTTGTTTCAATGTAGAATAAAATGAATCAGTCTCAAAACTCTATATTAAATCCGCAGCTGAACAAAAAATGAAAACAACCCAAACTGCTCAAGACTCCTTGGATTGCTCCACTGGGTCCTTTCGGTCTTGCTCCTCACTGCTGGTTATTGATTCCTTGCTAAAGATAGCAACATTCACAGTCAAGGGAGCAAAACAGAAACTCAACCTTCGGTGTTTCAGCTGAGTATTCCAGAGTAGATTTTCCTATGTCTGTGTATCAGAAGGGAACAACACAGCTCTTCCCTCTCCTTCTCATTTATACACTCTTGCTTTCTATCGGGCATTTATCATAGATCTGCGCAATCACAAGTAGAGCTGGTTCAGACTTGTGGTCTACTTCATTCTGCAAATGGAAAGTCACTAGACTCACTGCAGCAATCAGGATGAGAAAGTGCAAAATGAGACATCCTTTTAGCAAAGGCCTGTAGTTATATTGATTAAAGGAAATTGTCCTCAGTGCAAACCTACTCTCATGTTTATTTCATAATCCTTTTGAAGATCTTTGCTGTGCTTCAGGGTAAGCTGTTTTTGTTGTTATTTGTTTTCCTAAGTGCCTTAATCACACTGCACATAAAAACAATGGAATCATGATAATTTTGCATTTAAAAAAGGTTAATTCCTTTTCTATTTTAAAAATGTTCTTTAGTGCTTTTCTCACAGTCCTTATTGGTGTACTGAAAACTAAAACTTTGCTATATGAAAAATCTCTAACGATCTGTGTGACCTTTTTATTTTGCAGAGATAAAACGAAACCTAGTAAACGATACAGAACAAATTTTCAACATATCTATCTAAATACTTGATTTAGTGACAGAATTATATACTTTATAGCACAGCAGGAAGGAGTTATCTAATTCATGACAATTTTCATATTTGAAAAATCATAGCTGTCAGTTGAAGTGCCAGGTGACTGGAAAAAGGGAAACATTCCAATTTACAAGAAGGGAGAAAGGAAGACCCAGGAACTGCAAGCAAATGAGCCTCACCTCAGTGCCTGGGAAGATCATAAAACAGATCCTCCTGGAAGACGTGTTAAGGCACATGAGGAATGAACAAGTGATCCAGGACAGCCAGCATGGCTTCACCAAGGGAAGGTCATGCCCAACCAACCTGGTGGCTTTCTATGATGGAGTGATGGCATCAGTGAACAAAGGGAAGGCAACTCACATCATCTACCTGGACTTCAGCAAAGTCTTTGATGTGGTCCCCCACCACATCCTTAACTCTAAATTGAAGAGATATGGATTTGAAGGCTGGACTATTCAGTGGATAAGGAATTGGTTCAAAGGTCACAGCCAGAGTATTGTGGTCAATGGCTCTAAGTCCAGGTGGAGGCTGGTAATGAGCTGTGTGCCCCAGGGGTCCGTCTTGAGACTGGTACTCTTTAGTAACGTTATCAGTGACATCAATGATGGGATTGAGCATATCCTCAGCAAGTTTGCTGATGACACTAAGCTGAGTGATGCAGTTGATACAGCAGAAGGAAGGGATGCCATCCAGAGGGACACTGGTAGACTCGAAATATGGGCCTTTGTGAACCTAATGAGGGTCAACAAAGAAAATGCAAGGTTTTGCACTTGGGTCGAGGTAATTCCAGATATGTATACAAACTGGAAGATCTCCCTGAGAACGGCCCTGCTGAGAAGGACTTGGAGGTCCCAGTTAATGAAAAGTGCATGTGAGCCAGCAAGTGTGCGCTTGCAGCCTAAACGGCCAATGGCATCCCAGGTTCCATCAGAAGAGGGATGGCCAGCAGGGTGAGGGAGGTGATTGTCCCCCTCAACTCGGCCCTTGTGAGGACTCAGCTGGAATACTAAGTCCAAGTCTGGGGCCCCCAACACAGGGAAGATTTGGAGCTTTTGGAGTGGGTGCAGAGGAGGGCCATGAAGATGATCCAAGGACTGGAGCACCCTTCCTGTGAAGACAGGATGGAAGAACTGGGCTTGTTCAGCCTAAAAAAGAGAAGGCTGCAGGGAGACCTCACTGTGGCTATCCAGTGTTCAAAGGGAGTTTACAAACACAAGGGAAATCAACCTTTTACTCGGGTACAAAGTAACAGGACAAAGGGTAATGGTTTTAAACTAAAGGAAAGGAGATTTAGATTACATGCCAGGGGGAAGTTTTTTAGTGAGAGAGTGGTGAGGTGCTGGTACAGGTTGCCTAGAGAGGCTCTGGATGCCCCATCCCAGGAAGTGTTTAAATCCAGGTTGGATGGGGCCCTGGGCAATCTGATCTGGCAGCTGGAAGCCCTACCCATGCAGGGGGGGTTGGATCCTCGAGGTCCCTTCCAACCCAAGCCATTCTGTGATTCTGTGATCCTATCACTCTGCAAAAAATCAAAATGCAGACGTTCCTTTCACTACTTCATTTAAATTTAACTAAGTGTTCACACTTCTATTTGTCCCTAAGGTACCTACAAAAACAAACAAACAAAAAAACACATTTCTTTGGCACTCCTTTTATTCCCTACATACTGTAACAGACGATACAAAATTCATGCCTTAGTAAGAGGAAATAGGACCTTTGGTCTCTACCATTATGTATGGAAAATCATACATAATCCCTCTTCAACGCAATGATCTAATTCTACATGCCCTCGCTCTTTTGTCACTTACAACACTGAATCTTTCATATTTCTATGCAACACTGCCCTCTCTAATTAAAATTCCCAGTTTCACCTGTCTCTATAGGTGAAATCTCGGACTATAAATCAAAGAAGAAACACTGATGAGAAGTGCTTCCTGTTATTAGAAATAGTAAAAGGAAAAAACTGCATAACGCTCTTTCAAATCTTTGAAGATGTGTTTCTGATAACCACACAAATAGAAGCTGCAGGAAAACAATCTGGAAAAATCAGGAAAACAAAAGAAGTCATTCTGCAACACTTTCAGAAGCAAAGAAGTTTTCAATAGTTCTTAAGTAGAGATTAATAGGCAGAAATATATGTATAAATTACACTGAATTACAAAAACTACAGCATTTTCAACCACACAGATGAACTTGCCAGCATAATACAGAACTCCTTTAAAAATGAAAGCTCCCTTTTTCAGAGATACATATACCTAAATTTAGATTCTGTGACAGAAAGAACATGGAGATAAAGAGTACCAAGTGGAAGGAGGGATAAAAGAGCAAAGATGTTGAATGGAGGGAGATAAAGATACATATAACAGAAATTGAAAAAAGGCAAATGGTATATAATTTAAAATTAAAGAGAAGAAACAAAGTATTGCATTAATGCAATTTCTAAATGATTAGTCAGAAATGGTTGCCTCAAATGATGAAATGATGAAATATAGGAATTAATTAATACACCTTTTTATGCACCTCATTGTGTCTCACTGCCATGGGCACATACCAACTGCCCACATGGTAGAGCAGCCCCTGCCTTTGCAAACCTTTTCTCTCACCCTGAGTGGCCCTTGCAGCCTTGTTTGCCCTCTTCCCTTTACACTATTAGAAAATTAGAAACAATATAAAATATATGAGAACATTATTTATATAAAACATAAAAGCTTTCTATTAATAATGTTCTTTTATGAATGCAGTTTACAATACTTCTTTAAGCTAGAAAAACGGAGATGAATATCTAGAAATCAAGCTGCTAATTCCTCTTTTCTTTTTTCTCCAGCTTTCTGTACTACTTCAGCCTTTCCCCAAGACTTACTGATCCAATGAGAGCCCCACAACAAATTTTTCATCCCACTGTACCTAAACTGCTAGAGTATCAGTGTTCATCTTTAATTTGCTGTTTTTTTCCCCTGCACATTTGTAGTAACTAGCACACCTCAAATCCTATCCTTACTCCGTCTTTAGAGTATGATACTTCATACTTAGGCAATTTTATTTCTAAAGGAAGTAGTATGCAACAGCTATACGTTAAAACGTCCTGTTTTACTTAATCTTTTACTGTTTTTTTTTTTGCCAAGCGGAGAGGCTAGAAAGCAATGCTCATTAACAAGCACCAGTATGACTGAGTGCAGTTCATTTGCTATTCCACATTATAGTCTAGATCAAAGATCTCTAACTGTGGGATTGAACACATCCCTGGAGGCATTCACCCTACCCTTAGAGACATTCAAGGCCAGGCTTGATGGGTTCCTGGGCAGTGTGACCTAGTGACTGGCAGGGGGTGTTGGAACTAGGTGATCTCTGAGGTCCCTCCCAACCCAAGCCATCCTGTGACTTTATAATTTATACATTACTTCCAGTTTTAAGATGCAACACATTAAATTAACATTAAACATTAACAGTAAACGCTAAATTCAATCCAAAAGGACTTAAACTTACCTTTAAACTGGACTCATAGTCTGTGTTCACTTTGAACATAAGTCCAAGTCGCAAATGAATTTCCTTGGCTCGACAAAAGCTGGGATCAACATAAAGCGCCTCCTGAAATGCTTTAATTGCCCTGAAAGACAAACAGATAACAATATTAATGATTTTTTACTGAAGTATTACTTTTATAATTGTTATTCATATGATAACTTAAAAATGAATCAGAAAAAATTGTTACTGAAGAACATCTTAACATAACAGCTTAAATATTTTTGTTCCATCGCTTTTCATTCTTCAAGGACTGGTTAATTTCGCAGTTCAGATGTCTTAATACATCTGAAAGCCTAATATTTTCACTTAGAGAAACTAACTTAATGCCTGCAACACAGTAACATATCTGCTACTTCAGAAAGTATGATTCAGGAATAAGTAACAAAATGAATTCAACTGCTGAACAATACTGCGCACAGTCATCATCCCTTTCAGAACTATCTCCTTGCCGGGCTGTTCTGATTACAGATCACAGAGACCTCCTGAGAGCAGAAGCAGAATGTTAGTCCTGAAAGATGGCACACATCTCCTTGCACTGCCCCACAACCTGCTCCATTTTCAGTGTTGTTACTCCTTTTCTCAGCACCAACACCAACGTAGGGACTCACCTATTACTCCCTTACATTCCAGTCACTTAGCTACCTCCAGGAAAACACAGACTGGACAGCCTGCCTCCTCCTGTCACTGTAACTTGCTTTTCATATTCCCGTGATAGCTGAAGATGGCTCTGAGTCTTTATCTTTAAATCCTCTTTATACATGCTCCTGGTCATGTTGGCCCAGTGCCAAACAAAACAAAAGCACTATAGATCAGCTGCATGTTGGGGAAGAAGAGGTATGACACTAAACAAGATTGACACAGCATGTTTTGCTTCTCAGGCCAATTGCATAAAATTAGCTGAAATGAAGCTAAAAGATAACAGATTTAAATTCAGAGGAATTCAGAAAGAAGCTAAGACTCATCATGTTACCTCTCCTGAAATCAAGTGACTGGATAAAAGATCCTCACATACACCATAGCCATATACTGGCAGAAATCAGAAACCCGTCACGCTTAGGGTAGGATTCAAGCACCTATGCCAAGGAGACTAAGTCTCATTCTGTATGTTCTAGGCAATC
>PPHD01000082.1:39600-114829 GCA_002909625.1 Bambusicola thoracicus
GGGAGATCTACACCCCCTGTGGAGCAGCACATGGATGCTGGACAGGACATACCACAGTGTCAGACGTCACATTATGGTCAGGCAAACTGACTTAACTTACAACCAAAGCATCTTGTTATTTCTAAGGACAAAAGTTGGAAAGAGAAATTCAACAAATATTTTTCACAGACTTCATTAACAAAACACACAAGTTCAGTCTTGAATTCATCAGCAGAAATGCTTCTGGTCTAAAAATCTTACAGACACTTTTCTCATTCTTGATGTCAGAACACACTGTTGGTGCAGCATTTCCTCCAGACAATACAACAGGAATGTATGTACCTAAAGCATTATCCTACACACTAAAATACAGCTTAAGAACAGACCAATTTTAAAAAAAAAAAACCTAAATTTTCACTGTGGAACAGAAGCAGTGTACAGTCAGAAGAGTTTACCTCATCTTACACCCTACTTTTCTGTTTACACAAGGAAAAGGAGGAAGTAAAGCATGAAAGGGACAAAATTCGCATTAGCTGAGCTGTTCCTCACACCTTGTTTAAGCTTCACTTGGAATACTGTGAGTGGTGATGAATGACACACCTTAGAAACTATGCTGAAATCGTAACTAACAGGAATCTATTTCTTATAACAGTATGCCCACCATTATTTAAATGCATACAATTCAAACTGGAAGGCCAAACACAGAAACGATCACTGGATTTTGGCTTAAAAATGCTTGTAGATTCTACTACCATTTTAAGCTACGCTTTTATTACACAGAGAAGTATGTATTTATCATTGCACACGCGCATTTCTTAACTTTAATACAGTATTCAGACTGTTAGCCACGAGTGTTTAAAAATCCATTCAAAGACACAATGCCAAGATCTAAAAAGGTAAGTGCGGTCCCTATCAAATACAGAACGAATCCCCAAAATTAAGACACTGCTGTTTTATACCGTATGCAGAATGGTAATCCTGCTCACCTACACTCTGCCCTCCTCCCAAGCCTACATTCAAATAAAAGATGAGTCTGAAGGATCCAAGGCATACAAGTTGCTGAGATGTTTACCCTTAAAGCTCTTCGCTGGCACCAAAACCAAAGAGGTGATATAAGCCAACAGCCTGATGAGCTGTCACACATTGAACACGACATGTCTCAAGAGGAAAAGAGCTTCCTTCAGAGATGGCAACAGAGCCATCTTCAAATATGTTGTTAGACTTCACCGCTTACTAACTGGCCTTCATGTACAGACAGAGCTTCCTATTTCAACCCAAAAGCTAAATCAGAATTGAATTTGATTTATCCAAAGGCTAAATCAGAATTGAATGTCTGGGAGCTCTCAGGTTGCAGAAATAAACAACAGTGGTCTAAATTACCCCTAAATTACCTGAAAACACTTCAGGTTTGTTCTCAATAGATATTGTTCAACCAGCTGTTAAGAAACATCTTTGGTTAAGTCTACGGGAATTTATTTCAATTAAATTAGAGTTTTCAACAGGAACGGAAGAGTTTCCATTAACAAGCTGGAAAGGTTAGCTAACGTTAGACAAAAGGAGAAGGCAGGATTGGAAAACAGACACTACAGAGGATTAAGTGCACCTCTGGGCTTACATTTTGTACAGCACCGCTACAAAAAAATCAGGCAAAAAAAATGACACAAATCTATCATCTCCAAATCAAGACTTTCAGAATCAATGCTGCAGCTATCTTCCCACCCACTCACCTATACAACAATGCCTCTCACTATGAAAGTGAAGAAAGTAGCTGAAGAATAATTAATAGAATATTATATTAAAGATTTAGTTGAATTCTCATAAGACTTTCTGAAAAGTTTGACTTGCATAGATTGTGAATATAATCAGATCTGAACCAGGCAAAAGAATATCACAAAATAGCATCAATTAACTGTTCCAAAGTTAACATATGTACATTTCTAACAAAATACGTTAAAATCAGAATAAGCCTACAAAATATAACATTCTACTTGATGCAGCTGGAGTGAAACTTTTGTTTTCTTATTTTTCATTCTCTTTCAATGTTTTGACCACCCGTTTCAAGCATAACTAATAAAACTGTCATGACAACATGGACAAACTTCTATTTGAAATTCATCAACGCAGTTTGAACATAAACAAAACTTACGTATACAGAAGTAATCATTACTGCAATTTTATGAAATGTTTTAACCATCTTCAGGTACAACAATTCCCTGTCTATTATGCCCTAGAAGTTGAATGCTGAAACATTTTGAGCAGCAGTCTCCAAAAATATAGCAGCAGCTAAGACTGCCTTCTTGCCTTCTTTTTCTCATACTAACAGACATTGTGCTTTTTCATCAATCCAAGAAGCAGGTTTGATATACGGTCACATAAAGTGGAGACAACAAAAGAGAGAAGCAAGTACTACTTTGTTAATGGTTAATTGCCACTAGTACGTGTAGTCTACATGTACATTTTCATTTTACATATACATAAAAGGGAGACCTAGCCACCAGAAAACTATTTTGACAATGCAGTATCTACACAGAGCACGTTTAAACTCTGCTCTCCGATAATTTAACTGCAGACTTAGAACAACCAGAACTGTAATAGAAGAGAGAAGGAAGCACAGACACAGATGTGCACATTAAAGATAAAAAGTTATTGGTAAAAAACTTGTTTTTTTACTCTCAAATAATATCCCTCATGGACTTTCCCAAAGCAAGTATTTTCAAAGCAGGAGCTCCACAGACTGCAAATCACCAGTGCAATGTCACTGTCAATTAGGTGAATCTCAGCATCTCCCAGGCAAACTGCAGCCACTGGACTATTACATCATGTGCTGTGCCCTCCATAATGGCACGAACTATTGATATACCTGGAGGCATGCACAGCAAATGCTGCATCTGATGAAGCAGTCCAGTGGTTGCTATTTGCACAGAAGAGTGGAGAGCTCCCATTAAAGTTAAGGAGGTCCCCAGTAGGGGGTGTGCATTCCTATGCACATCAGGCTGTGTGGAAAAGCCTAGTCCCCTGGATCTTCCCAGGGGGTTGGTGGAGTCACCGTCCCTGGAGCTGTTCAAGAAACATTTAGATGTTCTACTAAGGGACATGGTTTAGTGGGAAATACTGGTGATAGGTGGATGGCTAGACTGGATGATCTTGGAGGTCTTTTCGCACCTTGGTGACACTATGATTCTATGATCTGCCAACCACTGACACAAACAGCTTGAGAAGCATCTGAAGGACCTGGTCCTGCTGGAAAAACAGTAGTAATCCCCCTCGAGCATAAATCCTACTATGTTAATAAGAGCTTACCACTGAAAAAGAAAAGTTTTGAAAGAGGAAGCAGAAGTGCAAAGAATGGTCCTTATCAGCACAAGACTCTCTCACTGTCACAGGCAAACAGTGACTGCCGTGAAATAACAGCTTCTTGCGTAGATGAACTTGGAATACTATGCTGAAGGTTGGGCTACGAGACTAATGAAAAAATTTACATTTCCCTGAAGACGTGAGTACTTTAAAAATACTCTAATAGGCTGTTTTACTTTTTCAAGATGACTGACAGAACAGAAAAACTCCACTTTCTTCAAAAATAAAATTAAAAAAGATGAAACAGAATGACAGCTAGAAAACTTGGCGTGAACTGAGAAAGAGACCAGACTCCTTCAACTGAATAGTTCGATGTGAGTGGCACTAAGGCCACCTCGCAGGTGATAGTTAAGCTTTGCATGTCTTCCTGTAGGTACAGCGCTCCTGTCCCATTGAAATCTTTGGAGGATTTCTAAGAGAAAAATGATTCTCAAGTGTCTGGAAGTCTGCGTGGTGACCAAGAGATGAGTTGCAGTACACAACAGTACACAGATAAGAACTGAAAACTGCCTTCTGTTGTCTGCTTGGTATTTTGAGCATCGTGGAATTCAACAGCAGCAGTGATGGGGTGTGTTGAGCCTGCTCTGTGCTTGTACACTGAAGATGGAGGTGCTGCACATTCTCCTAATGGGAGTTCCACATGCTTGCTCACTGTTATCCACTAAACGTCTTTATCTGAATTAGATAGGAATAAGGAAAAGGATATGGGATGCAGCTGCCTTCCTAATGTAAAGATCCAATTCTGAATCAGAGTTAAAGATGCACAAAACCTCTTTGTGCTGAGTTCCTACCCTGTTTTCAAGGAGTCAAGCTCATGGAGAAATTCCAATGTATAGTACACTATGGCTTACACGAGCTAGGGGTTGCTTTGAAGGAGCAAGAAGCAGAGAAAGTGGTTCAGCTGATAATCTAGTTATCACTTAGAATGGCTTAGGTGAAAGGAACCTTAAAGATCATCTAGTTACAGACCCCATGCCATGGGCAGAGCTGCCCTCAACCAGCTCAGGCTGCCCAGGGCCCCATCCAACCTGGCCTTGAGCACCTCCAGGGATGGAGCACCACAGCTTCTCTGGGCAGCTGTGCCAGTGCCTCACCACCCTCTGAGGAAAGAATTTCTTCCCAACACCTACCCTAAACCTCCCCTCTTTTAGTTTAAAGCCATTCCTCCTTGTCCCATCACTATCAGATTTTGTAAAAAGCCAGTCCACCTCCTGCTTGAAAGCTCCCTTCAAGTACTTGACAGCCACAATGAAGTTTCTCCATAGCCTTCTCTTCTCCAGGCTAAACAAACCCAACTCCCTCAGCCTTTCTTCACAGGAGAGGTGCTCCAGCCATTTAAACATCTTCGTGGCCTTCCTCTGGATCTGCTCCAAGAGCTCCACATCCTTCCTGTACTGGCAGACCCAGGCTTGGACACAGTACTCAAAATGGGGCATCACAAGGGCAGAATAGATGGGGACAAGCACCTTCTTCTCTCTGCTGGCCGCCCCTCTTCTGGTACAGCTCATGATCATGTTGGCCTCCCATGCTGCAAGAGCACGCTGCTGGCTCATGTCTAACTTAACATCCATCAGGACCTCCAAGTCCTTCTCCAACTTGATACTGCATGAATACTCTTGCTTCTATTTGAATAAGGGTGGCTGCTGAGAGGCTAAAAAGTCTCAGTCTCCTTTAAGACATTTTTCACGAACAGTCTCTCTCACATACACTATCCAGCAACTTGCAGGGTAACAGTCACTGGAAACACTGCAGACTGGCCTCACAGAACCTCAGTTGGTGTTCTGGAATCCAAAGAGCATGCTAGAACCAGTTCCAGGACACAGCTGCAGAGTTCAGACTTCATTTTTTTTTCTCTTGGTGGGTTCAACGTAAATCAGCAAATGGTAAACTAGTCAGGTTCAGAATCCTTACTGAATTAAAAGAACAAATCTGGCATCCAAGCCACTACATAGTCTGTAGCCATTGTGCAAAACTGAAGGTAGCCTTTGGTGATCTACCAAAACTTTCAATTTTCAGTCTAGAAGAAAACTAATGAGAACATCACATTATTCAAGTTATAACAATATCTCAGCTATCTCCCGGTGTTTTGCTCTACTTGAGAGCACAGAAACAACAGGGAAAATCAGTCATCCACTTTTCTCACTGCTTGATGATAAATGGTGTAAAACAACAGAGCATTAAAATTTAAGATCTATACGACATTTTTTAATATGTTTGATACAGTTTTTTGAGCTAAATCCTTCTGTCATATCTTTCTATAACAATTGCATAAAATGTCTTTGATCTGATCACACTATCATAATTTTTGTATATGCTTATACATACATAGGTGCTTTCAGTTGTTACATGAATTGTTAAACAAAACAACCAATATAAAATGATATGTCAGCTAAGATTTAGTACTTAACGCTGTAGTGCTTCTTTACTATGGAGAGAAGCATGTAATACTAAACACAGTGAACTTCATATGTGTTTTGGCGTCAGCCCAACACTTCTTTTTATGAATACTAGAAAATTCAAAAATAAAATAATGAAAAAGAAGTATTCTAAAACCGACCTTATTCCTACTTGCTTTTATATCATCCCTATTTATATGACAGATGGAAAATCATCAAACACTTCATTAACCCAGTCTTTTGGGAGGAATATGTACATGACTCTCATTAAAGTCTATGAATATCTAAGATTGTGTGGATAATATAAAAAATTCATGAATTAAGTACAATAGGCTAAACAACATTAAACAGTGCTGAGGTCTCTTCTACCTTTGTGAAATGCACATATTTGCGTACTTTTTAACATAAATAAATGGAACAGCCACAGCAAGAAACAAGACAGTTGTACTAGCACTTCACTATGAAAGCAGGATTCTCCTTGCAATCTGCAGTGGAGAAAACAAGGATCTACAAAGAACATACCTACAGCAAGCAACCTGCTATCAGCTCCAGCTGCTATGTCATAGCTCAATACTCACAACCAGACATCCCACTCCTGTCCTCAACTAAAGGAAAAATCACTCAAAGGAATTTAAAAAAAAAATCTCATACAGAAGTGTAAGATTTTATCTGTATTAGATTTTCTTCCTCTAACAACTCTACCCAATGCTCTCCTGATACCTAACTTCCTTAGTACTATATCACATATAGTTTTCTTGTGTGAATGAAGTAAAAAATTGGATTATTTTAAATGATCTTAACATACAGCTCTACATGCAACTAAGACATTATAACTAAAGACTACCAGTGTAGTCTTTATACTCATGTTCTCAACAAGCTTTTTTAAAAGCACGTAAGAAAAATCTTTATTACTTCCTTGCCACGATCTATCAATACTTACACCTCACACTCAACTGACGTTGTTGCTCCATCCACAGGAATGCGCAAAAAAAGCCTGATCTACTAATGGCAACAATCTATGTCGAACAGGTGGTCTTTCAAAAATGAACTCTCTAAATTTAACTTCTTTGACTCATGGAATTTCACCTCAGTTTGCTACTATTTTCACAGTGCAAACTGTATCATGTCAAATATTGAAGTGGAGCCTACATCAGAACAAGAACATTCTGTAAATCAGCAAAATTAAAGATCAATCACAACCTCAAAATAAAAGATTCTCAATTTTTCTGAAAACTTTTATGTTCTTTTCACATTAATTAGGATGCAACAGAATCACGTGCCATGTACAATACGTGGCATACACTTCACCACTATTTATAAAAAAAAACATTTGAGTTGTACGAGGGGAAAAAAAAAAAATCAAGGTTCTGAGCTCATGATTTATCCAAATTACATTAATTTGAAGAATAAAACCTTATTTCCTGGCTGAGGAAAGCATGAATCTTTCATCTTACAGATACACAAAAGCTTTTGAATATAGTAACAATTCACAGAAGAGGGGGAAGAGATCTCATTTTCTTGCCTGAAGCTCTCACTCAGCATCCACTTTACTTTTCTAGCTTCAGGTCCGGTCCAATACGATCATAAACTTTTTACTAATCAATTAATAAAATCACTTTTATTTTATTAGCAGCCTCTATATTAAGTGTTAGTAGAGAAATAAACGCTACAAGGAAATCACAAGAAATGACTGTTAAAAAAAATAATAAAATAAATAAACTAATCAATTTTATGAAAAAAACCCTATGATCTAAACACTGCATCTTCTTTACTTTTTTTCCCCAATGGTATCTACAACAAATTGCACCTTTCTTACTACTGACCAAGAAAGTCTGAGAATCTCCACAGAACCCCAGTGACCAAGTCTATGCCGTTCATCATTCTTCTCCCAGTTCCAGTGAAGAAAAACAAAACTTCCCACAAAATGAAAACACCAAAACCAGCTCTTCTTCCACCCCCAACAGAACAGCAGCCCCTTCCCACTTTCAAAATCCAGCCAGAATTTACAGCTCTTTCTAATTCTGCATTTTATGTCAATTTTAGACATGCACGGCAAAGCACTTGTCTGTTCACGTACTGCTGCTCATGCTTAAAACTTTCACCATACACAGCTATGGAAAAATTACTGAACAGCAGCTAAACAGAAACTTCTTTTGCCAACACTTTTCCCAGAAAAATGTAAAATTTGTTCACAACACAGGCTACTGACCATAGATATGAAGAATTCATAGAAACCTGTCAAATCATACCATTTCATTCCCCTTGCTCAATTGCATTATAAGAAGCTAAACCACTTTTTCTGTAATTGCTTCCCTATTCAAGCAACTACAGTGTTTGCAACGAGCACGTTACGAGCTAAGATGAGATCCAGGAAAACATATCTTCTAACATCATGTTTATACTATAAAAATTATGCTATTTCACACTAACACTGAAATACCTATTGATAAAACACCACAAAATACACAAACACTGTTAAGTTTATTCCAACTTACCATTGAAAGGCATTGTAATGGAAGTAGACCAAACCAAGGCCATATAAAAAGGCAGCATTCTGTAAAGAAAAGAAACAACATCAGAACACAGATAAACCAATGTGACTGTGTTGCAAGTATTTGCTCACTGTTCAATATTCAATTTCCATTGTAAGATATGCGTATTTTAATTTCACATTGAGAAGGATGAACAAAAAAGAAAAAAAAGGGAATGAGATGATAGAGATTTAAAAAATAGACAAAAATTCTCCGTAGAATTTGAAACTAAATTCTGAATTTAAATGCAGAAATTTATCTCTGGAGAAACAGCGACAACAATAACATGCAAGTACTTTTACATCAAGAGAAACTGATGTGCTTTGTTCTATTTGCAGAACAGCAGGGAAGCAAATGATGGCCTGGCAATTTAATACAACAAAAATGTTTTATAACCTAAGAGTATGCCACAGTTACAGTAATTGACATTCATGTAAAAATAAACAAAGATGCACACTTTAATTTCACTGTCTAAAGTAGAAGCTGAGTTAAAAGAATCTGAAAACACATTCAAGGGACTTCTACTTTTTATCAATACAAAAAATACAGACCATCAGCTTCAAATCGAGGGCAGCTGTGTTTCTTCATCATTAATCAAATTTCTATCTTTGATTTTCTTATTTTGTAGTAAAAAGAAAGGAAAAAAAAAAGTACCACTCTTGTACCAAAAACTCATTTTCCACCTTTTTTTTTTTGAAGTGACATTACTAAAGAGTTCAATGAATGTTTACAAATAATTGTTACATATTTCTTAAAACATGGAAAAGTAAACAAACTGCTTTTTCTTTAGATAAAATGTTATGCCACAGTATAATTGTTTTGTTTAGCAGCTATTCTATTATTTACAGAAGAAAACAAATACGCTGCCTACGACACAATGTTAGGTTTTTCTTCTGTATAATGCCATTTTTGAGAGACCATGAATACATCCAAAATAAAAGGGCTCTGACACATGAACACAGATGAAATTTCTACTGCTGAAGATTCTTCTTCAAGATAATCCCTATTCCACTCCCATTCTCTTCTTCAGCAATTTAATTTCTATGGAATGTCAGAAAAAGAACCTCAGCTATACATTAAACCAAACTGAAATAGGTAAGACGAAACCAATTTTCTCCTAGAAAATAAGTGGTAACCAAAACCTAATTTGAAGAGCAACCGTTCATCAGAAACAGAACCTAGTATTATGATCTCAATACATCTCATTTGTATTTTCTAAATGCAAATTATAAACAGGGGAAACACCAAGATTCTTTCATGAATACAGTTGGATCACAGCTTTAGCAATGGACAGATTCCAAGAAAATGTTTTGGAATGACCAGATACTATGGCTATCAGAGCACTGTACAAAGAGAGCGGAAAGAGAAGAACATAAACAATAAAAGATGACACTGTAATATTACCATAAAATTACATTCCAGTTTCAGTGAACAAAAGCACAGTATGGACATTATAAACACACAGATCTTAAATTCCACACCCCATGTATTTCCAGTTATCCAAAAGTGTTCTGGCAACAACAGACTAGGAATAAAGAAAAGCTCAAAAACTGAACATACATAATGTCTCAGTCTGGAAGTCTTTTTAAACAAAGTAAGACAATAAGAGATATTTTCACATGTGCAACTTGGAAACCTGCAAAATACAATATACGCCTAGCAACCTTTACTCTGTTCAGCTCAGGCTTCTTTGCAGAACAGAAGTTAAAAAAATTGTGTAATGCTATTTGGAGATTCAACAACTGTGATTCCAGACCAGATCACCATACTAATTGAGGAGAATAATTAAAAAATCCTTGATCACTACTGCATCAGAACTGCAAAATTCATCACAACTACAAAAAAAAAAATTAAGCCAGACAACTAAAGCTTCTTCAATCTTCAAATAATTTAATTTCCTCTTCTGATATCTATTAGAGTTCACAATACAGATGAGTTACATACTCAGAATATTGATGTACCTGTTATTTTGATTCAAAGGGCTAATAATACTCAACACTGAAAGCATATGACAAGACCAAAATACAGGTGATTTGTCCAAATGTACTAATATATCAAATTTACATAAAGCTTTCAGGTTGCTCTTGCCCCAGTAAAATAAAACTCCACTATTATTGTTCTGTTCCTTGTTCTGTGGCTGGTTTTCTAATTTTTCTCATTCTTATTTTCCTCTAGCCTTACAAAGCATTTGAAACTGACCTTACAAGCATGCTAGGATACTACTGCCTTCTCAGTACAAAACATGGCAAGATTTAAGATTTCATAATAATTTACTGTGAACGTAGAGATGCAAATTCTGTAAAGTCAGCATGAACCACATTCATCCGTTCTGAAATACTATACAGTTCTAAAAGAATATAACACCACAAGCACTACTTGTTCATTATTTATTAGGTTTGCCCTAATATTAAAAAATACCTTTTAAGCTGGTCTTGAAGCTGGATGGGGCTCTCACAAGGACTAGAAGATTACAGAGTGGCTCATTGTAAGCAGTAGCTTCCCACCAATCATTCAAGGTGAGTTACATATGAAGTTACTTACTTCAATAACTAACTTTTCTGCCTCTATTACAGAACACCATCAAGCTCAACGTGCAGACGAGTTTTAATTGGCAACAGCCAATATAAAAGGCTAGAACAGTTTAACACACAGAAGGACCAAGAAAGATCATGAAGTTTGCATTGCAACATGAAATTTTCATCTAAAAATGTACTTTTTCTTGACCTTGTAAGATTCCGTAACTCTGCATAGTCTGACTTAAGAAATCTGTTTTCAGTTGACTCATTCCTCAGCTTTGAACATCTAAATGTAATTTTTATGTTATCATCTCTCTGTCTTCACAAAAATCTACAAAGAAGTTACAAACTGAAACAGACCGTACCTCAAATTTGAAGTTGAATGTCTACAGCTATGCCACTAAAAATGATACAAATTAGAAATGCAGTTTCCAACCTGGCGTCATTTGCATTTTCTACAACCTATTCAGAATGTTAAAATGTTTCATGCCAGCCACTAGATGGCTCAAATATCTCTTCCCATTTTTATAAGCTTATGTAGTTAAAAAAGACTGTAGGGTTTATATTGCGGATTTTGCTACTTACAAGTACTCTTTTATACTGAGAACAATTTCAGTTACATTTAACAACATATATTTCACTGACAGGTAACTCGGGAGACAAAAAGTTATCTTTTGTACCATTCTATGTAACTGAATTTCTGATGTGAAAAATCTATTTATTGGAGGCCAATCTCAAGTGAAGGCACTAAACAGGTTTCAAAAGGATTGCACAACATAACTATCATTCCACGAAGTCATAAGAGAATTTGAGAAGAACATACCTACCAGCTGATGCCAAATCAGTTATTTAATTACCATATTATACAATGAAATATAGCATGGACTTCCTAAAGCAGAATTTCTGTGGATATTTTTGTTGAAGAAAATGATCAAAGTAATGCCAAAAAGCCTGTTAAAAAGACGATGCGTTTCACAAAACTTCATATCTTAACAGTGCCGTTCCAGTGTGACATTCCAGAAAATGAGCTCTTATTCTCTCCACCACGGCATAAATTCATCTGGAAGAGACCTGGCTGTGACACTCCCTGTCTGTAAGAGGAGGCTTTCCTGTGTCTATTGTGTGTCTCCGAGGAGTTAATTTTATTTTACAGAAGAATTCAGTTGGAAGAGACAATCAAAGAGCACTGAGTTCAGCTGCCTGACCACCTCAGCACTAACCAGAAGTTAAAGCATATTACTGGGGGCATTGTACAAATACCTCTTGAGTACTGACAAGACTGGAACATCAACCACCTCTCTAGGGAGATGTTCCAACCTTTGACCACCCTCACAGCCAAGAAAATTTACCTCATTTTTTTATACCTGCAATTAAATAATGAATTTTATGGAAATTCTCTCGTTGTAGATAACTTAATCTTAAAACTGTGCTAAAAAAAAAATAATCAGTCTTTCTAAAAAATCTTACGTTAAATAAGAGGTCATCAGATGCAGGTTACATTAGAGAGGAATTTCTTCAAGAAAGATGAAAAATGACATACAAACTATAGGTTTAAGTAGCTCTCTAAAATAATGGAAAATTGTTGCTTATTATGTTCTTAGGGGAAAAACCCACTCAGATCTAGAAAATTAAATCTAATTGACTTACATTAGTGTCTTGTGGAAAAAATGTAAACGTGGGGCTGGTATTAAATTTTCATTCATTTTTAATGAATTTGAAGTGAAAGTGAATAACTGTATTCTACGATAGAAGATAAACTTTAAATGTCGAATGTCGAACATTTTGATTACAGAGCTATGATAGCAGGTAGAGTTCCATGTGGTACTTCGAGCTTTTTAAGCTGAAGCAGTATTTAAAATTATTTGCCTACAGCATCTCATGTATACACAGTTGATGATGTTTGAGAAGTTAATCTGAGCATCAAAAGAAGTAAACAGTACAGAAAGAAAATTTTGACACCAAAAAAACCCTAGAACAACTTAATAAAGACTACAGAAGGCTATACTGAAAAATACGCTATTACATGAAAGGTAAGTTCTTATGAATAGTTCAACTTGACATTTTGCTAGAATCTAATCATCCTCTTCTTCAACACAGAACAGCAGAATGGAATTTCAGATAAATGACAGAAGCATACATGAGAACTATTTGCAGAGGAGACAGGAAGGAGGATGAATCAACATGTACGATGTAAAAAGGAATTCTGCAAACTTTTAGCACAAGAATAAGAGGGCATCCACTCACACCAAGGAAAAGCTGTTGTAGTTTAAAATTAATCTGCCGAACTTAACTTTGCAAGGTATCTTTAAATAAGTGCTCCCTAGACTCACATAAAAGGATGTCATATTAACACAGAGGAGGAGAAAATCTCTTAACATAAAATTGGTGAATTGGCCATCTTCTTTTTTCCTCTCTTCCTTCTCCTTCCGGCTATTGGCTAGCTGTGTAAGTAATCAAGTTTAGCAATAAAGTGCCCCAGAGGAAAAGATTTTAAAGATAACAACGTTGAGAGGTTTCTTAAAACTTTCCCTTTTAAGATACAGTAATAGAAAGAGCTAAGGAGAGACTCGTAGATTTAAAAACCTTCAGGTTCTTGCTTCAATACAGCTGTGACATTTCTGGAAGCAGTTCAGAGTTGATTTTTCAGAAGTTAAACGACTGGCAGAAATAACATGCAATATCAGGCACAGCAACAGTGATGTAATAGTAAGAGGAATTAGTGAGGGGAAGAAGATTGAGTTGTAGAGTAAATGAAGAAAGAGCTAAGTAGCACACCAATGAATAGCAAAGAGAGACAACAGAGAGTAAAAGAGGTGTCCTACCATTTGCCTTGCTTGTATTTTTTTGTTTCGTCTTTAGAAATTGAAGGCTCTTAAACTCACTACTATATATATATTCACTGAGTGGGCTGAAAATTTACTGAGGTATGGTCTTCTGCTGAAAAATGATGATTTGATGGAAATGAAGTATTCTGTGGGAATGGTTGGTGGGCTGCCCAGCTGCTTTGCTTTGCTCTTGGCTGCTGGCCATCCTGTCTGCTCCCCCAGCTGCCTGTCACATGGGCCTGCTGGCTCGTCTGTTGTATCCTATTTTAAGTATTTGAACATTCTAACAAATAAAACACCAAATCACCAATTAGAATTCCAATTAGCGATTACTAATAAACCAACTACTAGCTTAATTAGAAAATCATTTTCAGTAATAATTGATATCTAACTAGCAACCACTAATCAACGATCTCATATTTCTCTGCTTTAAATAATGACCTTAAGAATCAATTTTAATATTTCATATATTTATAATAAATACAAATATTAAATATATACATAAGCCATATATCCAAAATATGCTATCCAGTTAAGCTATCCATTTTTAAATGTTAGTGACTCACGTACAAAAAAAATTGAGTGAAAGTTGAAAGTAGTAAGATTTTTTTTTGCCTAAGGCTGATATTCAGCATTTTGTTCCAAATGTGGGATTTTGTTCAGTTTGCAGTTTACAGAACAAACTGTTTTTGACTAGCGTTAATGAAGCCTGCGGAAATGACAAGCTTCTGCCTTTTGTCCTTTAGCTCCTCCTGTCCTTCTTTTCCCCACTCGTCTTTGTGTGCTTACACACAAACTGGAATTCCTCTGGTTTTCCTGGGGGAGCATCCTGAATGACATCTTGCCCCCTATGACATCTTTGCCAGGCAAGATGAGCAAATGCTTGCTTTATATTTGCATTGATGGGTTAAATCTGTCTTCCCAAAGAAGAGACGCTGATTTATTTCTGTCTGCTTTCTGAAATATACCTTGGTCTGGTGACTCTTCTCCAGCAAATATTTTCTGTGATATTCCTTGAGGTTTTAAGCTTTGGGACGTATTACTTTCTATGAAATTGATTTGATGGTGGCTAACAGGTTCAAAACCTATTCAACCGGGAAAAAAAATAAAAAAATAAAAAATAAAAAAAAACAATATACAGGTAAAAACTGTATTCCTAGGGAATTTGGTTAAAAATTCAATGTTAAATGTTCCATTAAACAGAATTCCATATTCAACTCTGTGGCAGTTACTGCCCACCACAGCATGAGGTAAGATTCAAGACAACAGTAGACACTGTAGACAGTTTTGCTTCTTAGTTTTTGTGGCTGTTTTCCTTTGTTGTTTTTTCAGCTGTCTCCTTGTGTTTATTTCTATCACTTTGTAGTCACTCCTGCCTGGTTACATTCAGCTTGTCCACTCCCATTTTATGTGGAGTGTCTCAGATAAAGTAACTGTATAATTAATGATTTTAAGGCTTTTTTCCTTATGATTCATGATAGTGAAGCTCCAGTAGTAAGAAAGTGACAAGGAAATAATGGTGTGTCTTGTAAACTCAGTGGGACTCCTACCTTTGCTGGAGAAGGACAGAAAAAAAAAATGGCAAATGAAGAACATAGCATTCCATGGTCGTTCTATTTCATAAAATGTTTTGAAGATGATGAGTATAAATAGTGATGACCTGTATTCCGCATAAAAGTGAATAAAACATTTTAAGAAAACAGTCCAAACGTCAACTTCCAAAAAAAAATAAAAAATGTTGCAATATTGCATGCAAAAGGAAGACTGACTGGCAGCTGAACTTACTGATTCGTGAAACCATGGTTTCATTATTCGTGAGTGAAGTGTTTAATCTGTCATACCTCTTATGTATCAAGTACGTATGGAACACTTTTCTAATTGGTGAAAAGCACAGCTAGAGATACTAAAGAATGGCCAAGAAAGACAGGAGCATTTGAGCTACACTGAGTTTACTTAAAAGACTGCTTTTAGAGTACTGCTGTAACTAACTAATATGTAATATATATATATATATTATATATATTAAGTACTGCTATAACTTTGCAATTGAGTTTACTATACCATGAGTAACTCCTGATGATTTAAAATTAGTTAAAAGCTCATCCTGATGCAAAGTAGTAGTAACTTCTTGAATTTTTTATAACCCTCTGTGGTTGCCCTGCCTGTAACGTTGATATATATACATGTGAATTAAGGAAGATGCATTTGCTAGTTTTCTTCTACAGGTACTGTCGTTTTTTTGGCAATACTTATTCTGAAAAGATAAAAATCTTACAGTCAAGATTATAGTTATTTACACGATATTAAACTAAGGAATCTGTTACAAATACCAGAATATATTTATCACAAGAATAATGACTTTCATCTATTAATTGTTTTCACACTGCTGAGCTGCAGGCAAATGACCTATAACAGTTTTAGACTACTGTGATTATTGCTTAAGAAACAGAGTCTTAACAAGTATGGTTTATCCAGCTGTATTTTAGAAATCCTTTATAAATCTCATCATTTTCAAGGTACTAGAAAATTTCTGGAAGACCGAATAAACCAAAGTCAATACCATAAGTTTGTAATATACTACTTGCAGGGATTTTTGTCTTTTTGCAGATGCTGGGAATGTGGAGAACACACTGTTAGGTAGCTCTCTTTTTTCATGTTTGTACAAACCTCATTTGAACCCTCCCTGCTTCCTCCCAAATACTCCGGAACTGCTCACGCTCTTTTCAGCAGTGTCCAGCAACAGAACAAGGGACACAGATTGGAATATGAGAGGTTCCAAAAAGCCAAGAAAATTTACTTTACTTCCAGGGTGGCAGAGCACTGGAACAGGCTGCCCAGAGAGGCTGCAGAGTCTCTTTCTCTGAAGATACTCAAAACCTGCCTGGACGCTTTCCTGTGTAACCTACTGTAGGGAACATGCCTTAGCAAGGGGGCATAGAGTAGATGATCTCTAGAGGTCCTTTTCAACTCCTGCAACAATTCAGCTCCCAAAGGCCTACAGTTACTTAAGCGTAAGAGCTTGAGTGGCATATTTTATACACTATGTACACTCCAGGGAACTGTTACTATATACTGAGTAGCGTCAGGATCAACTATTAGGGACAATAGTGTCAAAACTTCAGCTTTTTTTTTTTTTTCTCCCCAGCACAGAAATAAACAAATTCACATACTTGGAACATAAAAGAACTGTTCTTTTGCTTTGAGCAGGTGGCTGACAGACCCTGTGACTACAGAACGTAACCCAAGCTGCAAAATCTTGCATTCCTAGTACGGTTTTCTAAAAAGCAGTGGCCCCATGCCCACACATTTTCTGCAGAGCCAAGTGATCTATGTGGCCCAGACTGCAAGTTCCACGAGGACTTGAGCAGCAGGGGAAGCGGCCCTTGGAGTCCTGCTAGAAGCAACTTTAATATGTCAAAGACTTGAATTCCTGGCAGTAGCATGCAAATGGAAAGTAGAGAGTAGTCTTATAAATGTGCTGACCTTCACCTTTTCCCATACTCTTCCTTCAGACTTCTGCTAACCAACTGCATGGGGACTTTGTTCCTCCTGTTATGCTTTTTATTTACATATTTATTTCATAGTATGGTAGGATATACTCTTAAGTTCTGTTTAAATATTGCTGAGCTTTTAATAAACATCACAATATTACTTCAACTACATTAGGCCCTGCCCTCTATAGTCATAAAGAAGAAATTACATATTTGCCTATGTGTATCAAAGGTTAAAGACCTGCATGGAAAAGGCTGACAGGACACCTGCAACACCATTTCTTGTTTTTCAGTCATCTTGTACTGATCAACAGAATTTCATTTCTCCGACATTTCACTTCTCCGTGACTGTAAATAGGATTTCACTCTCTTTTTCCAAAAATTCACTGTAAGTTTGATAGATACTTTTGTTGTACTAGTAGAGGCTCAAAGAGCTACACGCTTCAGTTGCATTCCACTTTTTCACTTGCGCATTTGCAGTTGTTTGGGGGGAGCTACACACTGAACCTGACTGGGAAACAGATCCAGTTAAAAATAATCCTGATTTATCTAGATATTAATAACTCAGATCAATTCTGGCAGCCAGTGACTATAGCAGTCTAGAAACGGTAGCACTGGCAAAGATGCGAGAAGCAGTGGTAGACAGGGACTGTTTCTAAATCAGCAGTGCTACAAAACTATGACAAAGCCATTAATTTACATTTTCAAGCTGCAAGGTCTCAACTCCGTGTTGGTCATAGGCTGCTCTGACTCTTTAGTTTCTTCACTGGCATTGACATCTAGAAGAACACTTGTAAGCATAACCTCATCTACTTTTCTATTTACAAAACACAGAATTTGAGTTAATAAGTAGGTCTCAGTTGCTGGTGGCAGATCAAGACTGCTACTGGTGAAAATATCTTTACACGGATACAGCAGCTGGACATTTCTACATTCAGCCTAAGACGGCAATTTTTCTGTCTAAACATGAGTAAGTTCACAAAGATGGTATACAGAACAGGTGCATTTTTTGGAACCCGTGGTGATCTAATCTGATGTCTTTATGCCAGAAGCCCCAGCTACATGTTTGAAGATGGAGAAAAAAGCTTTAATGTGAGTTCGGCCTGGAAAGCAGAGCATAGGCAGTGCTGCACATGTAATTGCATGTGCAGCAACAGAGAGGTTATAAACCAGTTATTTGGGTTAACAGAGAGGGTTTAGTAAGAGAGGTGGGTTACTTTTATCTTGATTGCTTAAATAAAATTAGACTGAAAAGTCTCCCACATGTTTATTCAGAAAACACGTTCAGTAAAACAAAGACCATCCCAGCCTAGCAGATGGCTGCAATCTCCCTTGTCCACCTAAACCCCTTCAATTAAAGAATCCTGCTGTCTACGTGGCATGCATATGGCGGACAGAATAAAGCAAAAAGTCTGCTTTATTTATTTTCATTGAAATGAAGTGGGAGTTACTATACCAGGAATTTAATACAACTTAGTTTTATGAGTCTATGAGTATTTTGTGTTACTCAATTTCATTCAGAGTTCCATGCTGTAATTCTTGCATATGGCCAACCATCCTTTCTAAATGCAATGTCTAACGCAGTGACCGAAGAGTAGAAGAACTATGCTTCTGGATTTAGAGTAGTTCAGCAACTCAGTCCAGCAAATTGCTGCTCATCTCACATTTGACTGACACAGTATAGAGACAGGAATCTTTGTTCCACTTACCACAAAGTCATCCTCTGTCAACATGCAAGATCACATTCTTCCAAATAATTGGAAAACTGTCAACTACTCTTTTTCAACAGCCAGAACAGATGAGTTACCATGACAAGGAGCAAGACCATGCTCCAATACCTCAGTGATACACTGTGTTCCAGCCAAAGAACAAAGCAAAGTCATTCCTGGTACCTGCACCCTGAACTGGAGACAAGAATATCTTAAGACACACACACAACATCTCTTAGTTTGTATGTATATGCTGTGAGACTGGGGAAAAAAAAAAAAGACAAGAACTAGAATCCAAAGAAAAAATAAAATCAATGTTTAAAGAGGTTACTTAACAGTGAACACAGAAAGATACCACATGAATTTGAATGTGCATGACTCTGACAAATACCACAATTAGTGGTATTTTATATAATTTCATATAATTAGTAAAAGCACTCAATATTAGCATTAAAAAAACTAAAATATCAATTGTTTCTTTAGACAATTTTATTCTGTATTACTTCCCCAAAGCAGCTTGTGATATTCATTCTCATTTCAAAACTACTTGTCTTCTTGTAGCATCATGTATCCAGATTTGTCGTGAACTCAGAAATGCCATTAATCATCTGTTTGCTTCAGTCTCCTCTTCTCTCTAAGCCTAGCTCAGAAGTATTCTCCAGCAAGAAGTAGCTGAATGCTCTCTTTCTACAAAAGCAAGTGTTACAGCCATCATGGTCTAGGAAAGCTTTTAACATCCACGCACAAGAATGGAGTATTCAGCATGGACAAGAGAAGCCCTTGGGGATCCTTGCAGCAGCTTCCCAGTACCTGAAGGGGGCCTGCAGGAAAGCTGGGGAGGAACTTTTCATAAGGGCACACAGCAGCATGATAAGGAGAAATGCTTTTAAACTGAAAGAGGGTAGACTTAGACTAGATATTAGGAAGAAATTCTTTACTGTGAAGGTGGCGACACACTGGAACAGGTTGCCCAGGGAGGTTGTGGATGCCCCCTCCCTGGAAGCATTCAAGACCAGGATGGATGGGATTCTGAATAAGGTCTGCTGTGAGGTGTCACTGTCTACAGCAGGGAGGTTAGAACTAGCAGATCTTAAAGGTCCCTCCCATCCAACCCAAACCATTCTCTGATTTTATGAAGGATAAAATTTTGGAAAGAAAAAGGCTGACATCCCACAGAAAGACATACTGCCTGAGAATAGCAAAGTCAAAGCGCCTTCCAGATCAGCTTTTCTTTCAAATTTTATTATAAGTTTCAGACAGAGGGCTCTGTTTGCCTAAATTCTGAGATCAGAAACAGAGCTGAGACAGAGCTATAATGCTCCATTATGAACTGGATGGATGATTTCACTTATGTTATTATATTTTTATGGATTTCAGAGACAGAACAGGACAAAGTGCACTGACATCCTTATACAGCTCCACAGAGTAATTTGCCCTAGACAACATTCAATGATAGTATTTCATCAGAAAATCATCCTTGTTTTCTAAACTGGAAATCGTATGTCACCAAATGGAAAAGTAACTCAAACTCTTGTGTAGGTAGGAAGTGATGGGAAGCTTTTAAAAAAAAATAACTGGAGTAATATGAACTTCTAAAAAGTTGCTGTGGAAGATATTGCTCGAAGTAACTTCATTTATTTTCAGCTATTAAGTCTTCCCCTCCCAAGAATACATTTCTCAACCTCCAGTGATTTGTGGTTCAGAGGACTCTAAAGTCAAATAAAATGCCTTAGTGTTTGATTGCTCTTAATGGACTTTTCTTCCCTGAATTTGTCAACTTGCTCTTAGAAATCATTAGAACATTGAAAGTCTGCAGCATTCTGCAAAACTGATGCAACTTTCAACAAAACCAGTGAAATGAAAACTTCCAGAAGCTGCAATAAGCCAAATTTCCCGCAGATCACTTGACAACGTAAAACACCACCAACACCAGTTCTCTTTAAAGAGATTCCTCCTTCTCTTCAACCATTATAGATTTCCATCCCTTAGTTATAATGAAAATAGTAATAGCGAATGACGATCAGTTTATGTTCCTCATTCCAAAGATAACAATCAAGTCAATTGCATAGATGACTGAACACCCTCCCCCAACACACACACTTTTTCTTTTAAACATTTGTCAGATGCTGCTTGTTTTATCCCTGCTTCTACATGGCTTACCAGGACTGGAATAATTTTTCCAGCTTTCTTAGTTTCATTAAGAGTTCACAAAGTTAGGAACAGATCTTTGTCTGGTCCCAAGAACCAGAGCACGAAAGACTAATAAAAGAAATGGATCCCAACTTCACTGTCAGGGAGAAGAAACAGTATAGATACATTAAATCCTCAAATCAAAACAACAATCACATAAATCACAAACAAACAAAACACACATTACACAGCACCTATGTAGTTATGATATCTAATAATAATGATACTGTTATCTTTCTGATGAGCATGAGAATTCAGAAAGAAGAAGCTAGAATAATTCCTTAAATGATGGGCTGTATGGGAACTGTTGAATCACAGCCTGAACCTCTGATTGACCACTGTGAGTCAGCCACAGAAGCACAGGAGAAGGCAACACACCTGTGTGACCAGAAGGGGTGGAGACAGGCTCCATCTTTCCTAGACCCCATTTAAGGGCTGACTGCCACTGGGGAAGGATCTCTTCCTGGAGATTGCTCCTCGTGGAGTTTTTCCTGTGAGCCTATGACATGGGTGAGCATTTTTCATCTATTTCCAATTATAATCTTTCTAGCTATACTCTCTGTAGATACCACAGATCTAACCACACCACTCTGTATACTTGTTGATTAAACACGGGCCTACACAGAAAGAAAAAACACTAACAGTAAAGCTAAGCAAAGAAGACTGAATGAGGTAGGAAACCAGGAACATTTCTTTTGTCTGGTATTATCAGATAAAATTTAATCAAGGAACCTTCCAGCCTTGCAGAATAAATACCAGGCTGGGGAAGAAAAAACAGGGTGGAAGTTCTTAACTGCCTGCTATTTCTACCGCATCTGGTAGATATGTTAGATCTCTCATCCCTACAGGTGTTGAAGGCCAGGTTGGATGGGGCCCTGGACAGCCTGGTCTTGTATTAGATATGGAGGTTGGCAGCCCTGCATGTGACAGGGGGGTTGGAACTTGATGATCCTTGGGGTCCCTTCCAACCTGGGCCATTCTGATTCATCAATCCCATTCCTGCAGTGAATGAGTTTAAAATGACAAAGCAGGACAAATCACTTGTACAAAGTTAACTGATATTACACAGTAGCCCAGAAAAGTGGATACGGGCAACAGGCTAGTATTCTTCCAAACTGTTCTAAATACCAGCAAGTCCCTGTCCCCTTAGTGCAACTTTTCAAGCTACATAAGATGATCAAATTCTCTAAGTAGCTTCTTCTCAACATAAATTCAGGAATACTTCCGCTTGAGGCAATCTGAACTCCAAAATTTTGTTTGCTTTCTGTTAGCATTTTTTAGCACTTGAAACTCCACAGTGCTTACAACATGTAGACTTGCCTTCAAGGAACAGCACAAAGAACGCGAAGACCCAGTGGTTTCAGCACTGATCAATGAGGTGCACTTCAAGAAGGTGAGCAGACACAAGAGACTCACTCTTGCTGAGCTCCTGCAAGAACTGATTCCCATTTCTTCACTGAACATCCATCCTTCTGAGGTTGCTTCACAGACAGTATGGTCATGATCAAACAACTCTAAAGAGCATTTCATGTGATTTGCCTTTTCTTCAAATGAGAGACTTACTAGCATCACATTAGATACTCAGACTCTTTTAAGAGAACCCAAGCTCTGCAATTCCAAACCCTCCCACCCAGAACTTTCTCCGTCTATATGCACTACATCCACTTGCACTTGAATCACTCCTCCCCGTCCCTACAGGACAGAGAATTTGAGGTCTGTATCTCCCTGAAAAGGAAGAAAACAAGGGGCTGAAATATTACCAAGGTACTGCTTCTGCATTTAGTGCAGCATAACACTTTCATTAGATACATCCTTGAAAAAGGATTGCAAAAATTAGAACTGAAATTTCAGTTCAGGAGAGAGCAAATTGACTAATAGCAGAATTGGAAAAAAAAAAAAAAGAAATAAAAGCTATTTGTTTCTAAATCTAAGGAAATAATTTTTTTCTTAAGAATATTAGAATTCATAAATATTTCTTTCCAAAGAAAAGAAATGCCATTCATTATTGATACACAACATCTACTTGTGTTTCAGCAGGAATCTGCAAACTAGAAAAAGTGTAGCATGTATTGTTTTTACCTTTTCTATGCAACGCAAGAGCAATCATATGGATATATATGAAGGAACTGTACCATTTATATGGTTCTGCAAACAACGCAATACTTCTGAAATGGCAAGCATCACAGTCATTGTCAATATAGTTAACAGTCAAATAATTTTCTCGCCTACTGAAGATTTGTCCTCCATTCAAATCAGACCTGTTCTACTCAACTAAACGTGCCTCTCTCCCAGCAATCTAAACTGATGACTTTCTTCACTGACACACTTCAGTATGTCTCATATTTTAGCATTCTACATTCTCATCATAGACTGGAGAAAGGAAGTGTGCTATTATTCTATCAGTAGATGAAGGATGACAGGTTTTAAATGCACAAAGGAAAGTTCTGCAATAGGAGAATTCAACATCCATGAAAAGCTTTACTGAAGGCACTTTTCCATCAACCCTGATGATACTTACATCATTTCCAGCCAGAATATTTCAACATCTATACAGATTATACATACAGGGGGACAACAGCATTCCTGCTGAAATTCCAAGGTGAAGCATCACCACTAAAAAATGCTATATTATTTGGAAACCAATATAATGCCTAGATGGAGGAGGGGTTACTCTGAGATGCTGTCTTGCCTTCTCCCCCTCCTGACTCAAGCAAAGTTTCTCAGTAGAGCACATCCATTCCCCTTGTACTCAGAACGTTAAATTACAGATTTCCTGGAGTTTTTTTCTTTTCTCATTCAATACCTCAACTAAAATTAATGAATGGTACTGCAAAAATTCTTATTTAGTGTAAACGCAAAACATTTTGAGGATACAGCAGCATATACATTCCATGCAAAGTCTAATACTTGTGACCCAAACAGGTAAGTCATTAAAATATGTTCAAGGATGGATTCCTCAATACAGTTATGGGAGTAATTTATCAGATTTACCTGGAGGTCAAAAGCAACATGTCAAAATTTATTAGTTAAACTGGCTGTCTCCTTTTTCAGACTTCACACTTACTCCATTCCTTTCGAGCGGAGGGAACACGAGTGCCTGTCATTTTTGTTAGGTAAATCTTTTAACACGAAAGTTAATTATTAGAACCATGTACAATTTTATTTTACACGAAATTGTACATGCTGCATTATTTGTCTGTATTAACAGTGGCATGGGACTATCTAAGAATTCTGCGTTCTTACTGGCAGAGAGGCAGAATTTCAGACAGACACACCCTAAAAGAAAAATCAAAATCAAACAAGCAAACAAAAGCAACAACAAACCAAAGTTGCATCTCTTAAGATGTACCATTCTTTAAGAACTATCTGGATAAAGGTATCTTTTCTAAGCTAGATTTAGATTAAAAGCATTGCACGTCATATTGAAGCTCTAATCTCGGAAGACTCCTGTGGGGAAACTTTTCAAGTGCATCTCCTCACATGGAATACTCATTCCATTAAAAAAAATATATATGTATGTATTAAAAATCACTTAAAAAAAAAAAACTAAGGACTTGAATGAAAGTTCAGTGTCCAGATATCATAATCCTACAGCCCTTTCCAACTTTTGTTTCAGGAATCTGTCCACTTCAGCAATTCTTACTGGTCCAGTACCATGGTACTGTTTCAATTAAACTAAGCATTTATAGCCTATTAAAAAAATAATTGAAGTTTTGATGAATTATGTCTAAAACCTCTGCTAGATATTTTGAGGTTACAGCAGAAAATAAAACAGTCGTGAGTCAATGAAATGGAAAATTGCTCTGTTCTATAACAGACCCTCTGAGGTGCAAAACGTTCTCTTATTTGTTGTTATCAGTATGTCTAGTAATTGCTTTTTGCCCAACTTCTTAAAAAGGGGGAAGTGGATTTAGTGTACAAAAAAAAAAAAAAAAAGGGACAGCAAAGCATCCGAAAGTAATGCATCAGTTTCCATTGTTTTCCTCTTTTATAGCATTAAGAAAACGGGAAAAAAAAACATCATATTTTGCCAATCAGAAGGGGAAACTAATAGAGGAGAAACAAAGTTGTACAAGAATATTTAAGATGAGCACCAGGTCAAATTCAAAAATAAACATGTTTAGCCTTACTTTTACCTCTTTAGGGAAAAAAAGGTCTTCCTACTAAGTGTTTTAGTCATGAAGTTACAAAATACCCTTTGTAACAATTCTACATAGGTTTAATTATAAAACAGCTCTGTAAAAAATTAACTGGTACTACATTACACCCTAGGCCTACATATCAAGGAACACTGTAAAATTGCTTTCTGTTATAAGTCAACAACTCAGCAAAGACTGATGTCAGTGTTAGGGTAGTATGGTTAAGTTGTGGTTGGACCTGATGATCTTGAAGGTCTTTTCCAACGTAATTGTATGATTCTGTGATTCTTCGTCCATGACAAGCATGCACACACAGTTAGTCAGTCTCACTTTCCTGGGCTTTCTCAACAGAATTTAAGTTGGTTTTGTTATTGTTTTTTGTTTGTTTTGTTATTTTTGTTTTTAAACGTCTGCATGATTTTAGACTCTCCTCAAACAGAGAAACTTGCAAGGAAATTCTGTTATTTGCAAACACAATGCCAAAAAATCAATAGACATGAAGGCTTGAGGTAAAATCATGAATTTAGACAGAAGTTCTAATGTCCAGCAAGCACAGGCAGAGTACCTGATGGCCACTTTCCATTCACTCACTCACAATCACATACATTGCATGTACAACCGCAGTGCTGTCCTCATATTCTCACAATTTATCCTCACTACTTTGGATTTGACTAAAATACTGTCTAGAAAGCTACATACTACTTCCCCAACTACGGAGATGTATATAACAGATGGCTGATGGGAGTACTGCAGAGAACCAGCACATAGGAGCTTCCTGCAGGTAAGACCTACTGTCAGGAACGTTACCTGCCCGCAATCCATGTCTGCCTGCAGTTACCTATGCAGCTCAACCTAACACATACCTCCATCAAAAAGTTTTATTCATTCAAAATCTGTGTTGTAACATTGACTGGTACACAATTCTAACTAACAGTATGTGAACACACTCCTATCTGCAAATAATCACATGAACGTACTTCCAACAGGATTATCAAACCAAAATGGGGGCTGCAGTAACGGTGCTATATCAAAGCAGAGAGAATCTCATGAAAGTAGTCAACAACCGGGCTCTTCAGCAGACTCCACCCCAGAATCACTTTAGCAAGCAGTGAAACCTTTCCCAGCCTTACATGGGGGAGAAAAGAAGGAGGGAGGGAAGCTCTCCTCTGCCTCAAGGAACCTTGCGAGTGCAAGAGATACACATATTTTACACTTACACATTCACTCTTTCATGTACTGAAATTGGTTAAGACAGCCCTAATAGAACCCAGATGCTACATGGAAGAGATCATTGTGATCAACTGTATTATAATACAGGCACACAGGATGATTAAAATAGATTTTTCCAGGTGCCAGATATCTCCCACCGTGTTCAGATAAAATCAAAAGCATCTTACTCCTTGCTGTCCTAGTCCTTCCCTCCTCAGAATATGTCAAAACTGATAACCATGGCAGACACTTAACACTTGACATCTATTTTCTCAGCAGCATTAAAAATCTACAAATTGGATTTCTAGTTGTTGTCTCCCTCTCCTGAGCTGCCCTTCCTATCTGTTCATCCTCCGCAGTCCTCCTCACCTCCCCCAAAATTTCTGACACGGGAGTTTTAAAAAGAAATACGAATGAAGTGCACTGCACAGAAGGCAGATTTATTTTAGCACAGACATAAGAAGAAACATTGGAAAAAAAGTACTTGAACTGAAGAGCTCTATTAAGTTTTATCAGCTTTTATCCAAGTTGAGATATTTACTTTGCCAGGTTTCAAGTCAAATATTTTTTAATGGAGTTAAGACGCCACAGTGCCTGTGACAAACAAAAACTGGAGTACCCCAGAAATTCTACAGGACATTCTGCCCTGATCTGTGGGTGCCCAAAGAGATTACTGACACAAGTGGCCTGCTTAGGAGTATGTGACATAATGTAATGCACCTCTATCAAAACTAGGCATACAGACAGAATTTCTTAGAAAGTAAGCAGTGTTTCACCAGAAAGAATGAACATTCTTCTGGTAAATTGCAAAAATACAGCCTCCTCCCCTATCTTTCACCTTTCACTTCTGCACCTATAACATGAAAATAAATTCTAAATACATGTTCTTTTCTTCTTGTTTTGTTTCACAGAATCAACAAAATCACCTCCTGCGTTAGCAACAAACAACCCACACATCAAGTTTTTAAAAGACAGAAGATCTGGTAAAAAATTGTGATATTAAAAATGCTATTAAAAAAAAACCCATAAAGATAAATCACAGAATGAATACATTAGGATAATAATACATTGCCAGAACAATCACTTACCAACCTGATGCAACAGTGAAAACCCAAAGCAGCATAGACTAAAAACGCTCAGCAAGGAGGCCAAAGTACACCCAAAGCAAGCACAAAAGCTCTCACAACCCTTCTAGAAGCGTTCTATTTATAAAGCAAAAAAGACACTTATTTCAACCACATCAACTTGCAGAGCAACGCTAAATAATTTCAGATATGCTGCACAAGTTTATAGGACCGCTCCCGCCTGTTTACAAACCTGTCTTATATAACAGCCCTCATGTGATTCAGCAATCTCCACAAATTTCTCAGTACCTTCACACAGCCTGCTCACAAATACCACCCTTCCTTCACACTCTTCTCTCCTCCTTTACCATTAGAATTTCCAACCGCTTAATTGATTCCCAAAAGAATTCAGATAAATTTTTTTTTAAATACAGAATCTTAAAAAAAATAGTAATGTTGTACATCAAGGAGGTTTGAAAAATCCAAACCTCCAATTGGAGGTTTTTATTGTTTATTTTTATGCATTTGCAAATAGCTGTTAATTTTTAAGTTTATAAGAACAGCATATAATTGGGTGACCAAAAATATATTGCAAACTCAGTGTTCTTGTAGATACAAGATCAACAAGAAACAAGAAATGTGCTCAATGCAGGGAAGTACGGGGATGCAGGGAAGGGAAACACCTTTCCCATGCCCCAGTCCAGGCAGCTTTCTGCTGCGAAGTCCAGACTAGCTTCACCATCCATTAAGAAAGAAATCTGGTTGGTCTGATTTTTAATCAGTTTCATCAAAAAGATGCTTCAGTTGGAAAATGCCACTGGACTTTTTCAAGCTTTTTCATGCAGATAAAAGTCAAGAAAATTTCAAAACTAATTATGAACCCCCCCCCCCCACCAAAAAAAAAAAAAAAAAGGACCAAAAAACACTAAATCATAGAAACATAGAATTGCTAAGGTTGGAAAAGACCGACAGTATCATCCAGTCCAACCATTCGCCCATCACCAATGGTTCTCGCTAAACCATGTCCCTCAACATGTTACAAATAACACTATATATAAGGAAGCTCAATGACATCATGCAACTCAGCATGGTCAAAGAAGAAACTGGTACCTTAGAATATGAGCACATTGAATAAACAGACATTAGTTTCAACACATCAAGCAGAGATCACACATTTTACTGCCATCCATGCCCTTGAAATAGGACTGCAGAACTGTTTTTGCATTTCTTTTACTTGCAGATATTATGAGCCATAGTGAAGCACTCTATGTCTCTGATAATATATATCACTCACATACCACCCTGCGCACTCTGAAAACGTTGAGAAAGTTTCCTAATCATCTATCACTTCTTCCAATGGAGTAAAAAAAAACCATTAGAAATAAAGACAAAATATTCTGAAATGTTTCACATGAGAGGAGTACAAATAATAGAAACAATTACAACAGACATTTAATTAATAGATTCCAACACACTCATTTACAACAATCTTTTACTCTCCAAGCACATACAAGAAGAACAGATGAATGCTAATTTTGCTGCATTTTTTAAATACAACGTTTATCTCTGAAAAACAACTTCCTCAACTCCAAAACACCCTGGTCCAAAACTTGACGTTGTTCAACTTGCACTGGAGTAGGGGGTATCACAAAACCAACCAAAAACCTTCCCATTATACATCTATTCCACATGCATAGAAAACACATTTATTTCAACTTATTCTTCTACGCTTTATATACACTGCATTCCACTTTCCCATCCTCCCAAATGGGAGAGGGTAGCACAAGACTTTTCAGAACGTACTTACGGTCTTTACAAAAAGGAAGAACAAACAAAATGATGTTTACTGAAGGCTGGTATGTCTTCGGAGTGAGCCCTCTCTCCCTATCTGAAATACGTACTTAACAACACTTCTAAGGAAAACATTTGTTAAAGATCACAAAACTGTGTGCTTTCTGTTTTCCTGCACTTCTGCCTGAATTATGAGTTTCAAATTATTTCACAGGACAATGCAACAATACTACCTATCTTTTCCACAGTATCACTAAGAGATTTAAAAATATCATTCATTTAAGGTCCTGATACCTTCATGTTAAACTTTCAGATATCATGTCTGTACAAACAGAACTTTTTCCCCTTTCCTGTAAGGACACTCTTGAGATACTGGGAGGGATATCTATGAAAATAAAAAGCAACCTGAGAACATTTTTCCAAGTACAAATCCAACTCCTTTGCAGCAGCCTTCAAGTGGTTAAGGTTCTCTCAGTACTCACATGCATTCAAATATATATGTTTACGTTAAAAAACCTGAAGTAATAGGTAACAAAAAAATCTACACTGTGGCAAGTTACCCGATCTGTTCTTTCAATAAATAGTGTGAAGATTTATTTCCACTTACGTTTATGATAGATTGCACAAATAGGTGAACACTTCCATTTAGTCCTAATTAATAACCACGAGGAAACAGCAGGTAGATACTCTAAACATACTGAAATCTCTCTATTTTAGAAATTCAATCATTACAGCAATATATTTAAGCAAAATAAATAAACACATTTTAGAAATTGCATATACAGACCTTCCAGTAGTCAGATTGTAAACTGTAGTACCTCTGGTATGCAGATAATGCTGTAAGAAAGAAAAAAAAAGTATTGAATTTGTTTCGCTGGGTTTTTTTTTCATTTGTTTGTTTTGAGTAAGAAAATCTGAAGAGTCAGAACACAACATTAAAATGACAAATGGTTTAATAAAAGTAACACTGCCACAACAAGTGCCCTGTTGTGGGTAACGCATTCCTTGCAATTATAATTTTGTTTTATGAGATGTCAGCTAAAAATATTTATTATTAATCATACAAATGTAAATCAAGCAGCATTTTAAGGAAAACCTACAACAGAAGGAATCATTTTAAATTTTGGGACTTTCTTCCTGGACAATGCTGCTGTAAGATTTACAAATCTAATCATGCAGCTCATTTAGCATTCTCCCCGATGCCCTGTAATTTCTAAAGAAATGGGGCAGAGGGACATAGAGAAATCATTTTCACGTGTCCTTTCATTCAGTAACTGGAGAAACGAAAGCAAGTTAAAAAAAGGCTTATCTGTTACTCACCAAAAAGACCGAGACTAAGCTGAAAAACAGTGCAAGCACTGGTGTGTTTTGTAGAACACCAGAACTACTAGTACTACTTAGCAATGAACTTCTCAAATCACCATTCCTGCATCTCTTTTTCTGACTAAAAATTCTTGTTGATGCAACTTGCCCTTTGGCTAACAGGCAGATGTCAACATCAGACTATAATGCAAACAGGCCTTATGTTCTTCTAATAACGTTTCAATAGGCGCCATCAAAACTGTACTGTTTTATATAATGATTCACTGCAGTAACACCAAGACTGATTTTTCAACAAATCGGGAGATTTGAGAACGGTTTCTACATAGCGTGCATTTTCCAAATAACAAAACAAGACAACCTCTGCTTTGAAAAATTACCAGCACTGAGCAGATTAAGACAGCAAGAATAATATGTACTTTATGCATAGATTCATTTCCTGCAAGTACCACAGACAAATTACATACCAACATTCTATCATCCTTCAATGCTTGTCCTGCTCACTGATTTCCATAACTTAACAAAAGTATACGGGCTTAAGCAAAATAAGAACAAAATGGATTAAATGACAAGGCGCACAGAGCTTCCTCTCTTAAATACACAGCTGAGGATACACCCAGACATCTTCCATCTCCTTTGATTATATCCTGCAGTCGTGATCTTTAGTCTTTCTTCATTACTATAGCCTTAAATACTTCTGGATTGCATTTACAAAATTCTGCTTGTCAGTAGAAAGAAACACGCTAATAAGCATGCTAATCATCAATGGTAGCTGATACTCCTCTCTATTCGGAGCAGGGATAAATTCACTCATCTACTTCTTTTCAACAAAACACCTAAGTGTAAAGCAAATATTCTCTGCTTTAGTGGTTTTTTCCTCCACCAAGCTCACTACCAAAACACTCAGACCTTTCAGTTCTTTTGCCAGTCTTCCTGAGTGCTGATCAATATTGTTCCTCAAAGCTACGCTGCTCATGCACCTAACTGATACGTGGTGAATCATGTTTATGCTGGGCCTCTCACAGCTGGAACCACCTGTAAAGCCTACTGCAGATTCATTTAGATGCCCAGTAGAGGGAAAAAAAAAAAAAAAAAAGCAGAAGAATACTCATCAACATTATCAACGCACAGTATAGGTATTTACATGCAGCTCAGCTGAAGAGAAACTTCTAATAAACTACTCCACTAGACTAAGCTTTTCAAAACTTAAAAATACAATTCCCTTCCACCAATCAGTACAAACTTTAGTACATAACTGTAGTCTAAATGTAAGTTTATGAATGTCGAGAGTAAGCATATTTCAGTCACATTCTGCAACTGAGTTATGCAGTATATGTTCACAGCAACAGAAAACAAGTTGCTTCGCCACACTCTTTCCAGATTCACTAATAACTTCATGACAGAAAGACCTAACTTGCTGCATCCAGACCAGACAAAGCACACATCAGAGTAGGTGGCACAGGAGGCACAAGATTCCACTAAAGCCACTACTGTAGGGCAACTTGCCCAAAGCAGTACCAGCCCCTCCAATAACACGGAGGAAAGATCCTACATCAAAAAGAAAAAAAGTCTTTGCTCCATAATACTCTAGAAGTCATCCTTAGAGTCCTGATGTTTGCAAATTATTTTCTTTACTACCTATTCCATGCTTCAATAAAATTCAGCAACTTCCCACAGTAATGGTTGAAATGACTGTTTTAATGTTCCTGCCTCATGCTACAATTAAAAGCAAGTACATGGAAAGCCTGGCCTGCTGAAGCATATTTTGTATACACATATTAAGGAAGCGAGACCTTCATTCTAAAATCACATCATTCTTAAAAAGAATGAAAAAAACACACAACAGTCCTCCTCTAGTGTCTGAAGTACCCAATCCTATTTCTGGCTTCAGTAGGCTGTTCTAGGGATTCATCCTTAAAGCTTTATCAGGGGAGGGGCAGCTGGGGGTTAGGGAAAGGTTCTGCACCAGAGTGTGGTGGGCATGGAATGGGCTGCCCAGGGCTGTGGGCACAGCCCCAAGTGCCAGAGTTCAAGGAGTGCCTGGACAGCGCTCTCAGACATAGGGTTTGATTTTGGGTGGTCCTGTGTGGAGCCAGGAGCTGAACTTGATCATCCTTGTGAGTCAGTTCTAGGATATTCTGTAATTGTTCCTCTTCTTTCTCAGTTCATAACTGTTCCTGATACATTATTTATTAAATTGCTGATCAGACCTAGAAACCTACCATCCCTTCCTTCTAGGATGACAGCATTGTGCTGCTACCAGCCACTTCGCTTAGTTTCTTGAAAATGAAATGAAAGGATTCTCAGTATTGCACTGAAAATGCTAACAACAACAAACCCCAGAGGGATCCCTCACATCTGCTAAGAGAAGCTAAATGCCCCTTTCCTCCTCAAGTAAGTTAGACAACTAGAAACTGTTATTCAAGCACAATTTCAAAATCGAACAGGTGCTCAACTTAGTTACCTGTCAAAGTTTATTTCAGCTCTGCTTACAGCTACATTAAACATCTACTCCACAGACACACAAGCTTTGCTGCTAAGGACAAAGAAAAATTGAAAAAGAGGATTCAACTGTTGTTTTTTTTTTCCCCAGAACCTACAGGGACCATCCCTAATCAAGCATACTCGTAACAAGAATCTCGCATGTAAAATGAGGCTAGAAACCAAATGATGAAATCAAGATTTCTGTAAAGCTGTAACTACCTGCTAGTTTTAAAGCAGTAAAACGTGACCTTGAAGCCCATCACACTTTCCACTCCCAGTGCTCATTCAATGATGTGCAGACATATACATTGAGTCTAGACTCAATGGAACAAATAGAAATCAAAATTTTCAACATTTTATCTAAAAACCACGTTATGGATCTATAAAAAACAACCTCTCTAAATTAAGTTTTTAACTGTATGAAATAAGTGCAAATCCCCTGAGTTACAAGACTTACTCTAAATGAAGAAGGAATAAAAAGACAGAGTGAATCCTACTGAATAAATAAGAATTTTGAATAGATCCCTTTCTGAGACACAGTCTACTCTTCATCAGTACTATGACTCTAATCGTAGTATGGGGTACCCTGGATCATTAGAAAGCAAGTAGATACTAATTTATGTAATGAGCCATATTAGAATCATAGAATTACTCAGGTTGGAAAGGACTTCAAAGATAATCAAGTCGAACCGCAGCCTAACCATAGTACCCTAACTCTAACTACCCTCCGCTAATATTAGTTGCATTTAGAAAATAACATTAAAGGGAACATTGTCATTTGCTCAATTGTTTTTCATTCAAGACTGGTCATTACAAGGCGAGCAGATTTTTGTCAGAAAAACATTCTGTAAACCACTGTCCTTTCCACGCTGCTGTAAATTCCTATTTTTAAAATTACATTTTCATTAAGTTTTTGAAATTCTCAGTTAAGAGGGCCTTTTATAGATTAGCCCATATTCTAAAGGCTTCCAGAGAGAGTAAGCCAGATCATCTACATGCCTCTAAAAAGAGAAGGAACTCTCATTTAAAACATACAGATTATATGAAAGACAAATTAGAAGTTAAAATATCAGAAATCTATATACAAAATCAGCTTTGCAAGTAGTATCATTTCCAGGAGTAATATAAAACTACAAATACAGAGGAAAAAATTGAAAGGAATCAATACCTAGAGAAACAGAGAAAGTTAAAATATGCACCTAAGCATCCACATGCCACTTGAAACTAGCCTTAAAAATCCATTTAAAGTAATCTAGGACTACAGAATATCATAATGAGTACCCTGAAATCACTCTTAAGCAAAGAAGGATTTTGCAGACAATCTTCTGATTATGAGCTTATTAACAAGCTTTTCAAATCTAGAAGTTAACCACTGAAATTATACCCGTGGAACTGCTGGAGATCAAACATATAGAAACGCTTTTTTTCCCAGTGTGCAAAACACTTTCTTCATTCTCAACCATGTTCATAACATGACCTTGTCACCCACAGAAAATTCTCTTAAAAGCATAAAGCTGGAAGACGATATTCAACATCTAAAACAATATAGGACAAGCAACTCAATAGTTCTTGGACACCCATTTCAGTTCTTCCACCCAGTATTTCGTTACTTACCAAATCAATTCTAGCTTATGCTCTTCCAGACAACTTCACTCCTCAAAACAAGCAATTTTATGATACTTGCCTAAAAAATGATCCTTATGCTCAGATTTTGGTAAACCCCATAGCCCACTGAGTGGTAGACAGCATTTGCCATCCTACCCTGAATAATGGGTTTGTTTGCCCTAAAGGTATAAACAGCTTTTCAGATCAAAATAATCTATAATGCTTGACAAGAATAAAACTGCGTTTGCCTAAAATAGCTCTGAAAAGAACATTGTCTTTCTACCCAGAGAATTAAAGAGATACTGGACAGTAAGTAACCTTATCTCCTGTACCAGAATCAAAGCTGGCTTCAGAATTTGTCTTTCAAACCTCCGCCACCCAGTACAAAGCTTGCCTTCCATGAGTTCATACAGTTACATTATATTGCCTAGCATCTTATTAAAAGGCTCTTACAGCCACCTAGAACCACCCACTCACCCTGCAATATCTGCAGTTACACACTGACAGAACGATGCAACCTTTTTATTTTTTTCCCCCCGAAGACTTTGTTTCCTCTTGTACTATGGATGAGGGTCAAGGGACACCTCACAGTTGTGAGGAGGATGGTACTATTTTCTTACTCATGCTTATTTAAGATTCCTAGATTTCACACTGAGAATGACTACAAAATAGATTTTATATAATTACTGTGCATGTGGTTTCAGGATTTTTTAATCTACTTAATTGCATGAGAAAATTGTACAGCTTTACAAATTACATAATTATCTCAGCATTGCGATAGCCAATCTCTCTTCATATCCAGACTCCAAGTATGTAACCTGAACAAACAAGTAAGGTGAAAATGGGAAGCAAAAAACTGCCTGAAAGACATCACTCTACTAGTCATTTTTAGCACATTCAATCACAAATCATACATTCACAAAAGAATGGTTCTGCTATGGTCTACTCTAACAGATATGCCTTATGATACCTCTAAATTTAAGAGGCCTTTGAAGGTGATGCAAACAGAACAGTTCTTAGAGTTTTAGTGCTAGAGTAAGGTTACATCAAACTAGATACTGACACCATCTAGTGGCACCATGCAAGGCTAACGTGACCACTGCAGATATTTGGCTGGCTAAACTTCAAAAAGCTAAGCCTCCTGAGATTGAACATGTACAAGACTACGGGACTGGATGATATGCACCTGAGGGTACTAAGGGAGCTGGTCGATGTGGCTGCTGAGCTGCTGTCCATCACATTTGAAAAATCACAGCTGTCAGGTGAAGTGCCTGGTGAGTGGAAGAAGGGAAACATCACTCCCAAATGATGAAGAAAGAAAGAGAGAAAAGGAAGAGCCAGGGAACTACAGGGAGCTGAACCTCACCTCTGTGCCTGGGAAAATCATGGAATAGATCCTCCTGGAAGACATGTTAAGGTACATGAGGTATGAGCAAGTGATCCAGGACAGTCAGCATGGTTTCACTAAAGAAAGGTCATGCCCAACCAATTTGGTGGCCTTCTGTGACTGAGTGACAGGATCAGTGAACAAAAGGCAAGGCAACTCATGTCACCCACCTAGACTTCAGCAAAGCCTTTGACATAGTCCTCCCTCACATCCTGAACTCTAAAAATTGGAGAGATATGGACTTCAAGGGTAGAGACTATTTGGTGAATAAGGAATTGGTTAGAAGGTCACAGTCAGAGGGCTGTACTTTGTCCAGGTGTAGGCCAGTGACAAGCAGCGTTCCCCAGGTGTTCATCTTGAGATTGGTACTCTTTAATAACTTCATCAATGGCACAGATGATGTGATTGAGAGCACCTTCATCAACTTTGCTGATGACACAAAACTGAGAGGTACAATTGATCCTGTAGAAGGAAGGAATGCCACACAAAGGGATAAATTCAAAAGGTGGGCCCACGTGAACATAATGAGGTTCAACAAAGACAAGTACAAGGTTTTGCACTTCGGCAAGGGTAGTTTCAAGATATGTATACAGACTGGAAGAACAACTCCTTGAGAGTAGTCCTGCTGAGAAGAACATAAGAGTCCTGCTTGCTGAAAAACTGCAGTGTCAGTGTGTGACAGAGTCAGTGTGTGCTTGCACCCTGGAGGGCCAAAGGTATCCTACACTGCATCAAAAGAAGAATGGCAAGCAGGGTGAGGGAGGTGACTGCCCTCTACTCTGCCCTTAGGCAGCCCCATCTGGCATATTCCACCCAAGTCTGGGGCTTCCAACAAAGGAAAGAGGTGGAGCTTTTGGAGAGGGTGCACAGGAGGGCCATGAAAATGATCAGAGAGTAGCTCTCCTATTAAGATAGGTTGAAGGAACTGGGCTTGTTCAGTCTGTAGAGAAGTCCACAGGGAGACCTCATTACAGCCTTCTAAAATTTAAAGGGAGATTACAAACCAGAGGGAAATCAACTTTTTATATGGGTAGACAGTGATAGGACAAGGGGGAATAGTTTTATACTAAAGGAGGGAAGATTTAGATTAGATGTCAGGTGGAAGTTCTTCTGCTGAGACTGTGATGAGATGTCAGAACAGGCTGCCCAGAGAGGCTGTGGATGCTCAATCTCTAGAAGTGTTCAAGGCCAGGCTGGATGGGGCCCAGGGCAAACTGATCTAGTGCTTGATCCAGCGGTTGTCTATCCTGCCTGTGGCAGGGGAGGTGGAATCTGATAATCCTTGAGATCCCTTCCTGTCCAAGCCATTCTATGATATAACTTCAGGCTTGAATGATATACGATTACACATCCCTGAGTTGAAGTACTAAGGCCTGAAAAGTAAGCCTCGAACCAAGGTTGACCTGTAGATCAATCTCACAACCCAGTATTACATACCATCAGTATCTGATCATTAGCAAAATATGTATGATCATTAGCCAAACATGTACCTTGGACAAAACATCTCATTAGCAAGAGATGTAGCTTAGATAAAGCGTTATGAGAATGTATTAACTTTTCCTTGTGTAAAAGCACAGTGTCAAGGCCTACAAACTTCCTTCGTTCCAGCCCTGGGCAGGCTTGAGGTAGAATCCAAAAGGGAGAATGAAAACAGATGTTTCCACCTAACCATCACAAACTTGTTTATTCAACAATATAAAAACTGGACTCTCTTGTAGAGAAGTTGGAGATCTCACCTACGAGTGAATGCACTGAAGAGAACCCCCCACTTGCCAGGAAATGTTTTTCAAATCCTCACTGCAACCAGGCCTTGCTCCCTAGCAAATGCAAATCTGGATTATGGTACAGTATTAGGGCAATTGGTGATGTATCTTCCTTAATCTATCGCTATCCCCATGTAGTAATGGTTAGGTGTATTGCCTTGTTCTGTTTCATTCTTTCTGTATCACTTCACTTATTATCTCATTGCTTTGAACTTAAGATAAACGTTAGACAAAAGTAGTGTGTTTGTGCTAACCCCATCCACTGGCAAAACAACAACCCAAGGATCTATATTTGTCTATCAACATCAGCCCTTAGGTATTTTTTGGTGGTAGTAGTAATTTCTAAGCAATTTGGTTATTTGGTGTGAAAATAAGATAGAAAATTAGGTGAAGAACTGCATGAATCAAGCATCGGGTACAGGCATTACTTCAAATCTGACAGTGTTTCTAGGAAAAAAATAAATGTTCATTAAACACGTAGGAGATATTTGTAGATTATGGAAACAGCTGATTACACAGTACAAGGTTTTATCCACAACAGCATTTTAATTTAGGAAGAACACTGCTAGGCTACAGAATTGAAAACATCAAAAGCTGAGGAAATTCAATCATTAAAAAAAAAAAATAGATGTGGAAGTTCGAGCAGAGAAATGCAACTCAGGTCTTTTGTTCCGAGCCTCAGGGAAGGAATTGTTCTGTTTTCTTCACAGATTTTTGCTGAAAGTACCAAAACACACGCGATCAAAGTCGTCTAAAGCACGTCTTCCTTTTAACACAACATGCATGCAGACACACAAATGCAATACATGCACAAAATACAATATCAAGTAGTTCTCAAAGTAATGTTATTGACAAATACACATTTGCAACTGGAAATACAATGCAGCACCACACTGGTGGGATGCTGCTGTCCTATGAACATATTCAACTGTTTGCTGCACAAGAAACTAAGAAGGACTAAACATTTAAGACACGAGTTAATCAGGACAAGGAGTCTGCTATTAAAGAAATCTTTTAGATAATTACCTACTTCTAGTTAAGCAGATTTACTATACAAAAGGTCTAAAAATACAGAGATGTCAATGAAGGAACACAGTGGACCCACATGAAGCTCAAAATCCTTCAAAGAACCTATTCCACGAAATAGTTTTTAACAAGTGGTATTTCAAACACTGCCCAAGATGAAAATTTTCAGTCAAAGAACATGGCCCAGTTATAACGTCAAATATGCATCTTCTACCACTAACAAAACACACACAAAAGAAAAAAAATATTTATAAAAGCACTGTATCTCAAAAGCGTCACAGAACATTCTCACTACTTCCTACAGGAATTCCACGTGGCAGTTTAAACTGCCTGAAATTTAACGACAGCACCCTGAAGATGAAACAGCTTTAAATAGAGGCAACCCCATTTCAGACAATTATTAACAATTACAAACAACAACAGAAAATAATTGTAAACACGCTCTCACTTACTTGAAACACTGCCACTTCCTCCTCAGCTCATTCAGATTCTATCCTATTTAATCTGCATCCCAGTTCTTCTGGGACTCATCACCAAAAGCCAGCCCAGAAGCAACCCGCATGATTCTACCTATGCCATGAACTGCTCTCTTATGCTCATATGATCATGCTTACTATACAATTATGTCAGAATCAGCACAATGAAATGGTTTCTTTTCCTTAGAAGTTCTGAAAGTGTAACATATTAACAACCATACAAATTCCCTACAAAGCTTTAAGAACAAATAAACGCAGGCACACTGTTGAAGCTGGGGGGTCATTCTTACAGCAACTTCATATAAGAATGAAGTGTTTAAATTCCAGGTTTAGTCAGTATATTAATAATTGAGTAGGAAGTATTTTACATGTTGAGTAAAATGCTCTTGAAATAATATTGTCACACAAATTACTTAGAATATTTTTATTAGTGTTTCTGACAATGCAGTTACTATCTATAAACAATTATTCAAACCACATAGCACATCAAAAATGTGATCACTCTTCAGTGCAGCACTAACAATTATTTCAGTGCAGTATTTACTGTGTTTTTCTAACTATGATGTAAATAATTGCACATTTTTCCCAGTTATCTCATTAACTGCATTACCTACTACTGTCAAGAATTTTATTCAGAGAACAGAAATCCAAAGTGGCCGACGCTAATAGCATGCCTTGACTTGTGCAAGTGATAGCTGTCCTCCGTGTCATAGGCAGGAACTCAGCCAATATACGTGAACCTTCCACAAAATAAGGAATTTCAAGGAAAATACCAATGATGTCAGAGTGCATGAACTCAAAGAGCCTTCAGCTAGAATTAAAACCTCTAAAATGACTGTCTACACTCTGTACTCCTTATGGAAAACCAGTCATGGAAAAAGAAAAGGAATCATCTCCAGCCAATGCAACCCTAGTTTTCCCCTAAGACCGGAAACACACTAATTTTGGTAAAATTCCAGCTCACACAAGGAATGAAACAGCAAAAAAAGATCACAATCTTAGTTGTATGTACAACACTGCTTGTCCAGAAGCCTACATGACCACTCATTAGCCTCCTCGGGCAAAACCTGAGGCTGAGGTTTCACACTGTGGGGCAATTGCATCATTTTTTCTGCTAGGTTATTTTTAGTTGGATCACTTCCCCACACAGCTGCAAATTGAACTATGCCAGCAGAACACAGAGAGAAGCAACATGCAGATGGGTGATGCCACTTAAGACATGGCTGGGGAACAACAGAAGCCTGTGAAACAATCAAAGCACTGGAGAATAATTTCCTATTGGGTGACAAAAGACATCACCTTAAAGTTAAGAAAAACGTAATAGTTTTCACTGAGAGGAATTAATGTTCTTGTTTCAGAAACACCTGAAGCCAATTCTCACCAGTAATGACCAGAAAAACAAAAGCCAGACACACAAACCACCTTGGAACATATACGCTAAGCTGAATCAATCTGCCCTACTTATCACTGTCCAAAAACACAAGCTAGTGGCTCACAGTATTTCAAAATCTGCTAACGATTGACACCTTCTTGCCTATAGCACCTTCTCCTAACAATAGCTGAGTAAAATCAACAGGACAACTCCATTGCAATGGCTGCAAATGCAACCGCTTAGTTAACAATAGCAATTAAAATATACTGCATGACTACAAGTTGCAGACAGACCTCAGATATAATAAAGAGGAGAAGGACGTCATCCAGTAATTTCTGATGTAAACTCACAGCTTTTGTTGAAGACTAGTATTTTTTTTTTTCTGAAAATAAATAGTAAATCTGAACTTCAGTGGATACGAGTGACCCAACACATAATGCACTTTAAAAGAACAGGTTTTTCTGTTCCACAGGCCTGCTGCCCCCCTGTCACGGGCATTGATTTATCTACATTGATCTAGATAACTCTGTGACAGCTTGATGGGTTTCAATTAATGAAATAAAAACACATGCTAGATTTACTTGGACTTCAGCAAGACACTTGCCATCAACTTATTCCACATTCAAAGTTCATGCATCCCTAACTGGTACTCTCTACACAATGCTATCAGGATAGTCTTTGCTTCCAATAATGACATGGAATAACCTGCCATGAATCTTAAAAGTCCTAACTCTTAAGAAGTGATTGATAGCCTTTGTTGCTACAAAATTGCTGGGATTTGAAAATACTAACATGCACAGAGCTACACCTAACTGAATGATCCACATTGATCAAAATATTTGTGAGAGATCAAACCAGAAGAAAACATGAAATTTTCAACAGATCTCTATCAACCCAGAATTGCTTCATCTTGATCATGGTTTGTACTTTTGCAATCAATTAACAATTTTGTTCTACTTTGGCAGTGTAGTTTGCACAATGTTTTTACACACAGAATGCTATGCCTTTAATAAAGACATACCCTCCTTCACTAAATGCACAAGTACATACATTTGAAGGTAGTTAATAAAATGAATAGGCTTCCAAGGTAAAAAAAAAATATACATTTGTAGGGGACCTGTTAGGTCAGGGCTTGGACTGGTGATTGAGCACCTGGTGAAAGGATTGTGGCTGGTCCAGGAAACACAAGCAATTGATTGCACATTGTGCTCCCCATGTCACCAGAAGGAGTGGACCCAGAGTGGAGTTGCTCTGGGCTCATATAAGGGTCAGCACTGAAGGTAGAGCATCTCAGGGATTTAGGCTGCTTTCTAACAGCGAGCGCTGTTGTGCTGGAGAGCCCTTCACCAGTTGGCTGAGTTCTGTTCTTTCTGTATGTGACTATTGGCCTACTTGGGAATACTTTGCCTGGTATTGCCAAGAACCTGTCAGAAGTAATTTCACTTCTTCATGAGCAGAACAACATTAGTCATGCTGCTCTTAAGTAATTACATCCCTCATCATCTTCTCCACAACTTTATCCAAGGCTAATTTCAGCCTAGATACCTTGCAGTTCTGAAGACCATCCTGCTTCAGGATTTCATACTTCTGAAACTTCTCAGGACTTTAAAATTGGATGTTACACATATCAGTAAAATCTAAACATGTCTGAATTGCCTGTACTTCTCAGATCCCAAGCATTTACAAAATTAACCATAATTGCAGTTAGTATGTTAATTATTAAGAGTAATAGAATGAAATAAAACTCATTCACACTTTAAACTCATTATGCAACACTTCCTGCTTATCTATACATCCCACAATCACTGGAGGGGAGGTAGCTATCAGACACTGAGCTGACACGCAGCCTGAAATGAACACGCAATAGCACAAGCTGAAGATCTTGCCCTACATCTCAGTCAGCAACACAGCAGGTTATAGTGTGTAATCATCAGCTCTACCAAAAAAGCAGACTACTGACCCTCATGCACTGAAGAACAAGTGTTTATAAAACTCTATGAGCACTGGCTGAAATAATGGTAAAAAAAAAAACTTTAATAATTCAAAAGCCTGATGAAATAGACCTAAGAAACCAACACCTATCCCCAATAAAATCACAGTTCCACCCTCCCACTCTGTATTTAAAACAGAACTTGAAACACACATTGAGCTGTCTTTTGCTCTTAAACCAGCATTTTTCAGCTTTGCATTATCTGAGATTGCAAACAAATAGAGGCACAAGCCCAACCTAAGGCACAATCTAAGTCTACACAACTGTGCCTCTTGAAGAAACTGTTCGCTTCTGAAATTTGTGTTTCCTATTCCAATTAAGAACCCTTTCAAGGTACAGGTTCAACTCCGTATGGTCATGTAGCGAGCCAGAGAAATGAAACTAGCAGTGTAGCAGCGTGGTACTACTCTATAAACTAAAACTTCATACTCATACCTGAACCAGAATTGTATTGTGGGTTTTTTTTTTTTTCCCCAATTAAAATTCAATTTAGAAATGGCTAATAAGTTAAAACACAAATGTGTTCTTCACCAGTCTTACTGTGTTACGGGCTTTGAAATACAGTACAAGCCATGAAAACAGCAAATTACCCAAATGTTTTCTATTCTATTATATCAGCCAATATTGGAAATGCTAAAAAAGTAAAAATATAAAATAAAGGCCACCTTACCTTTTGGATAATCTTCCAATAAGAGGTTGAAGTGACCTAACTGACAAAAGAAATCAGACTCGACCTTTCCTTCAGCTTTCAAAATTAGCGATTCATAGCAGCGAACAGCCTGAGAAAAAGAAATACAAGGTTGTCAAAATACTGTATTTAACTAAAGCAAACAATACATTTTCTAAGTAATAATGTATCTTGTTTCTCTCCAACGGAAGAAGCCCATCATCTAAATAACTTGCAGTTAGCATTATTTATCAAACATAAAATGTAGTATATAAGACAGAACAATTTTGGAAGTTCGATGCTTCTAGTGCACATCAATAGCAAACATGTAACTGAAGTTCTCTGTCAACTTCAGAAACATTTGATCTCCCAAACACAAATTTCCATAACATGAAAATCATTAAAAATTTGAAAAGTCATTTTATTCTCATTGTTTTTTGCTTTTATTCCTAAAGGAATCACATTTCATCATCCTAAGCATTTAATGAGTTTCTGCTAAACTGAAGAACACAGCATCTCAACATGTTTTCTTGGACAATTTATGTAGCTTAGCATGCATTTTCAAAGATCTGACTCTTCACATACCTCTGTCCCATCATAAAATGCACTGTTTACTACCTTCCATTTACTACACGGTCACTTCAGACTAAGTATCACTGAAGTTAGAAACCTGAATCCAACCGAAAAGAATTTTACTTTGACAGAAGCGGCCCTAGAAGTTTGTAAGCAGCACTCACAAAATATGTTCTGCACTGCAAAGATACACTTCTAATAAACTATTATCTTCAATTCATCGCAACAGTCATGATCTTTGACCTCTCCTACTCTTACTTCATGACCCCACTGACACGTTGGGAAAAGATAAAGTCTTTCCACTTCTTCCAATCAGTTTCTTGATTTCAAACATGCTAGCCATAAAAGTGAAGTAGCTGAACAAACTTAAAAAGGAGGGAGGAAGTGAGTGAAGGTCCACTGAATTCCAAGTCCAGCTCACTCGTCCCTACTTTCCACCAACTCATGGCTTGAATATGCTTCCAGTGCAGTTGCCATGATGAACTACTTGACATTAATCTACTACCACAATCAGAGACCTTAATATTTAACATGAAATGACAATTTAAATCATCTTATTAGAACTGTAATTGGGAGACAGCAGGAAGGCAGAGGTGGCACACCAACCTATCTCTGTAGTAGCCCAACTAGTAAATCATTCTGTTCATATCTGTGATTTACTTCATTAAAAACTTGAATTAATGCTCAAAATGAGAAACTCCAACAACATGAAAAGGAAATACTATCAAATAGTTAAGAAAATACCGGTTCACATTTTTCATTAATGATGCAAATTCTGCCTTACCAAACTGTTCTGAGAAAACTGATTTTGTTGACAATTTGGAGGTACTACTCCTTTAATTTTACTCCCACCACTAAAAATACCTACTGAAGTCAGCCAAATGTTAATCTAAAGAAAATCATCCCTGGAATCCAAACCAAGGCGTACAAGTTTGAAGTGAATTTCTTAAAATTATTACGTGTTTGAATCAATTCTCAGCATTCAAGTTTATCCACTGAACCATCTGCAATTGCAGTTATATGTAATCTTGGGGGTTTTGTGCCTCCATTTCTCTCCCCACTTTTGGTATCATCTCTGGATTTGTCCAAATCTAACACAATTATTGCTGCTGCCTCTAACGTTACTGTCACAATTTACAGATAGGACTTCCATTTTCTGATGATATGCCATAGCTGCTGTAGTTGCTGAAGAGAATAGTCACACTTGGACATTTTCTGAAACAGATGTTTCATCTTTATAATTCAGTCACTGCGCAGAGCATAAAGAAGCTACTACCACAACTGTCAGTATACAAGGTTTGTTGGAGAAGAATTCGGAGGTAGTTTATTTCTTTAACTGGAAAACTACTGGTATTTTCGGAGAATATAACTTTGTGAACAAATGTAACAGGATTTTTCCATACAGCATCTTCATGGAAATTATAAACCGTACGCACTCCAACAACTAGGCATCCAGGGACCCTTAACACTCTCCCTGCCCCTTCTCAAATAAACATACATTAGAAGATGCATGAGAAGCTTCTGAAACATTACGTAAAGTAGGGATACCAAAAGCTGTGTCCATGTCTTTCACAGAACTCTGCCTAGCCCTCAGCAAGGCAGTTTCCCCTTGACTTAAAACACGCTCTGAAGACACAGCTCAAGCATCTTACTGACCCTGCTGCCAGCAGAAGGCACAGAACTCCAAAGTTACAAAACAGAACTTCCTCCTTAAGTAACAGTTAACTGCTAGAGCAATCTAGCTATGCCATCAAGCACACAGCCTCAGCTGATCTCTAACTGACACGCAACATTGCCAGAAAAGCATTTACACTTCAGGGCACTCGTATTGGGGCTGGTTATTTCATATGAATTTCCAACATTCTCACCAAATAAAACAGAAACCAAAAGCAAGCGCACCCCTTGCTCTCCATCCTTGGTGGAACACCTGAGCCAACCCCCGAGTCCTGGGCAGGCTGAGAATACTCAGCACAAGGCTGTTCTTCCAAGCAGTCCAAGAGGAGTCACCCATACAAATGGATTTACCCAGTTTCAGTCCTGGCTGAGAAACTTTCTTGCTAATGAAACCCACCTGTAAACACCTTTAGAAATAACAAGCATTTGTCTGCGCAGATAATAATTTGTTTGTTAGCTGAATGAACAGATTCAGCAAGAGATCAAAGTATTTTAAATGGGGAAGTCACAACTATATGCATCCACATATGGCTTCCATGAATGAGTAATTGAAAGATCTCATTTCAGTGGTTCTGTAACTGTAAAGGTCAGCTATGACACCACTAGTGCAACAAATTTAAACCATTCCGGTACACTGAGAATTCTGCAGAAGTTACAAATAAGATAAATAAAAACAAAACCCAGATTCCTAAGTATTGTTATAAATCAGTACAACATGGAGGAAATAAGCATACTCAATGAAGCCAGCTTTGAAGACTGCTAGTACTGACAAAACAACGAGAAAGACCCTGAAATGATAAGGAAGATTGTTACACAGCATCGTATGCTTCCTTCCCTCTGTTCAAGGCTGCATGAAGATAAAAGGGAAACCTGCAGAATTGAAGAACATGGCAAAACGATGACCAGCAGCTGCTTTGCAGCATGGCAGTCTGAGCAGAAGCAGGAAACAAATACAGGAATGGCTTCAAGAAAAGAAGCCACGGTTTGAGATGGAAAAGAAATGTATTTATCAACAATAATGCCCACGTTGTCTGCCACCTGCCTGATTAAAAGTAAACCGAAGCAACACACAATGGCTAACAATTCTAACAAGATGGTTAGAAAACCACTTCTACAGCATCAGAGCCGGTTTACTGTGGGAATTGTGATTCCACAAATTCAACAACTATTTCCTAGGGCAAGATTAAATACAACAGTTTAGGTTCAACACTTATTTGTACATATTTATCAACTAGAAAAATGCTTGCAGAACATTCCTGTTGTTTAGGAGAGAAAAAAAATTCCTTATCACTTTACCAAAAAAAAATCCCACCACCAAAAAAACACCGCTACCAAATCCCTGTATGCTCACTACTTATTACTTCCAAGGGGAAGGATCTGGATTCATTTTTCCTTCTTTTGTGAGAACTTTTCATTACATTTCTGCAGAGTACTGTTCTTTTTTCCCCACTGAACAAAAAATAACACAGTAAAGCAAATGCCTACTTTGACTATTAAGGACATGATTTCTTTTCATGGAGAAAAGCCTCTAGATTTGGGAATACTCTGTAAGAAGAAAAATAATCCAACAGATAAGACCAGAATTTGAAGTTAGATACACAGGAGTCACTGATCCATCTTATAGTTCTACTTCATAAAGGAGAAGGTAGGGAATGTTATCCCTGCTTCATCTATTACAGAGGAAAAAAACACTTTGGTTGTAATTATTTGTATTCAAATACTACTGAACAATTTTTAAGGGAAAAAATTTAGCACAGCTTTTTTTAACAGTTTATAAAGATGATGATGTAACAATGTTAGGAGGAAGTTTTTCCACACAGAGGATGGTGACACATTGGAACAGGTTGCCCAAGGAGGCTGTGGATGCCCCATCCCTGGAGGCATTCAAGGCCAGGCTGGATGTGGCTCTGGGCAGCCTGGGCTGCTGGTTGGCGACCCTGCACATAGCAGGGGGTTGAAACTCCATGATCATTGTGGTCCTTTTCAACCCAGGCCATTCTATCAACGTCCCTCCTCACTCTTGCAAGCATCACTGACCAAGATGAAAGCAGCAGGAGTATATGGCTAAACATAGCTGCTTATTTTTAATTTCTCAATATATTAATGGTATGAAAATGCAAGAGTGCACTGATGCAGAAAATTTTTACTCAAAAGAGAAAAAGACAAAGACAGAACCAAAGAAAGCCAAAAACTAAATTAATCGTTCAAGAAAAAGCAGACAACAGTGTAAAATGCCAGATTCAAACCCCGAGATGTTCCTAAAGCCTTAAAGAACACAACACTGAAGAACAAAACACTGTTGTAAATGTACATAAAAAAACCAGTCAGTTGCTGCTCCTTTCTAAATGTAATCTGAATGATCTGAGCATGCAGGCTTTGCATGCAGCTAATGAGAACTGCAAGCAAGAAGGAAATTTCAGGTGGAAAAAAAAAAAGCAGGAGACACCAGCACACTCTTCACCAATGCAATACTACACATAGAAATGAAATGTTAAGTAGCTCTTAAGGGATATTTTACTCTTCCAGAAAAGAAAATAATTATATAGATAGTGCTGGATACTGAAGCGATAATTATACAATCTCTCCGACCAGCCAGTCCAAGGGGCATCTACAGACCAGGAAAGCAGAAGTCCATGTACGTGCTGGGCCCGTTCTCCCCACCTCAGCATCAAAAGCAGATGCTTTCAAAGGCTGTCCTTCCATTCCTTTCTCCATGCCACAACTGACTGAAATGCACGTTATTTTCAAACAACGATGATAGCATCCTAAGAGCCTCCTGATTTAGTTCTACCTCCTGCTCTGCAGCAACACAATTCTGATCAAGGCTACCTTAGCGCAAGCAAAAGGAAAAAAGACAAGCCCAAATTCTTTACAACTGCTTTTTCCCCTATCAGCAACTGGCTGGATAAACACCAACTCCTGGGCTACAGATGACTTAAAAGAACATTTCATATACATCTACAAAGAAAAGCATACAATTCATATTTGATGAAAGGTAACCTACATTAATTCAACATATCCTTCAGTAAAGACTCTTTTTCTGTATGGATGGCACAGTACTCTTTCTTAGCTTCCCTAACTTGCTTAGTATCAACTCCCAGCAGAGCTTTCAGGACTTTTTATATACGCTCACTCTGTGAAACTCATATTGTGTTATAAATAAAGTTTCTCTCTCATCTTAACACAAGTTAGCTCTCCTTGTATTTCAAATGCAGGCTGTATTATATAACAACCTCTGCACAGCTTTTAAGCTCAGCATGCCAGGCACAAACATGCTCACACCCAAATCAGTTTAGGCCTCAAGGAGAAAAAAAACTTACCGAGCTCTATGGCAATTTTGGTTGGTTTTTGGCAAAAATATCTATAATATATTTGAATGTCAACTCTGATCTACTAACAATACTAAGAGCATTTCAAGTCCTTATCATTTCAGGGACAGAAAGCAGTTTACAGCAATGAAAACTGATCCTCCCCATGCACGATTTTTCCAGAGATGTATCATCAGCTTTAGTCAAATTATTCTCCCCTGGCTACTGCTCCATGAAATGGAGCATGAGAATAAACACTGCAAGCAAGAAAGAAGAACAAGCAGTTACCTGTTAGCTACACGCATAACGTGATGGAACCAGTTAGGATGAAGCCACTGCTGCAGTGGCTTTTCAATGGTAAACTATCATTTGAAAAAATACTTGTTACAAGTATTAATGTCAGTTTTATATAGAAAAGATGAAGCAAGAAGCAGAACTAAGGTCAGGGTTGCCAAATATAAAGTCATCATCCAAACTATTTGAAAGGTGAATGTCACAAACAAAAAAACACTGTAGAAACTGGAGTGAAAGCAGCACACAATCATTAGAAACCAAACAGTAACATTTAAAAGAAGTAATTGAGAAACCTACTGCAGAAAATAACGCCACCAAAACAGCCCCACAATCTGAGGGAGAAAAGCAGACACAAGTAACTGAGAGAGTCCTTCCTGAAGCCATTTATCATTCAGAAGCGGGGGATAATACTTCATTAAAAGCACAGAACTGCAGAGAAGCACGTGAACAAGCATATATTCGAATGGCGAATGGAGAAGAGTGACATTTTAGCAGAGGGTGAAGAAAACAAAAACACAAAGGTGCCATCAGTGAATCAAGAAGGCTTGGTATTAATGCTAAGGTTCTGAGTCCTTTCTGTCACAAGTGTAAACTCCATAATGAAGGCTTCTCACAGAAAACTTAGGAAGCTTGCTGGTTTTCAGCTGACAGTGTCCATAAACAAGTGCATTTTGATGAAAAATTACTGACTGAAGTTGATGTTCAGGATCAACTTCGGGCTCCAAACCCATTTTATTCAACTGTATTTACAAAAATTCTTGCAAATATATAATTGTATGTATGTATGAATGTACACATACACACTGTACAGGAAATTAAAGCAGATTTTCAACAACCACTGAACAGAATGTTTTCTACTCTGTCCTTGGAAAACATTTCATGATCTGAAAATCCAGGAGATACGACAAGTATTGTATGAAATTTCATCGTTCCAAATCCCGCATTCTATTTTTATATAGATGCATGCATTGTCAATGTTATTACTTTTTAAGCGAGCATTAGATTTTTCATAGGCAATAGAAATGGCCGATTTTTATCAGAATACAGGCAGATTTTTAAATATAATTACCATAATAATATAGTTTCCATAATAACCATCTTTTGAGTAAGATTTAGCACCTTAATTTAGCACTTGTTCTAGAGCTAATTAATTGTTTTACTACACAGACTTTTAGACTACTTCCTGCATTCTAGCAATTCTCAACTATACCAAACAGCACATCACAACTGAGGGGCAAGGCCATGATCCTTCCAAATATTTAGACAGTTAACTCTGACAAACTTATCCTTTCTGAAAACCTTACACCAGTTGTATCTGGGAAGATAAATGTTACTAATCTATATAGGAGAATTTGACATTATTATTTCAACTAAACTATAATGTCTGCGTTACTGGTCTCACTGTATAAATAAAACTTTGGAAATACAATTAAGTCAACATAAGGGGGGGGGGAAATCAGTTAAAACCAGATGGCATTAGTAACTGCCTGCTTTGCTTAAGGAAAAAAAAAAACTTAAGATTTCAGCTGTTATTCATGCAAAAAACTGATCTGGTTAAGTCTTGGGAAATGCAACAGTGACTATCAGCTACCAAGAACAAAAGCAGACCAGAAAGAAATTAATAAAGCTTGGAGGAAAAAAAAAAGTAATAACAAAGAGTATACATATACAGAGGAAATTTTCTACCAAGATTCTGATGTAACACATGTGAAAATACTCAGCTTGAGATTAAATAGAATTTTTCAGTGCTGATGTCTAAATGTAAAGTAACACAGGGGAGCAACTACTATAAACTATTAAGAAGAACTCCACCAAATGCTGTTAAACTTGCACAGTTTGAAGTTCACGCCCAAAAGGATTTATGTATCAGAGGTGGTTCAACTTTCAGAAATAAATATTATTGGTAGCTTATGTATGAAAATACAAGGAAAAGAAGATTTATTTTAAAACAGATAGAGATGAAAACAGGGAAGAAGCTGTGTATGAAGAATGTTAGTAGGCTGGGAAGTATGACATTTTCAGCACCACAGGAGATACAAATTTGGTAACTCCACAGTAAGACACAAAGGACAACAATTCTGTAAGTGGAAGGAACCTGGTTTCAAATACTGACATGTTATTTCCAGGATTCTCAGAATGCTGCCACCTTTCAAATTGACATAGCTATCATACTAAGAATGGCTCCCCACAAACATCTTCTATCCTATCACTGCAATCTCATACAAGGGTATCACACCATGTAGCTTTTCCACAGCCATTCATGTATACTCTTCTGCCGGCTGATTAATTATGCTTAGACAATGGGAAATCCACTCAACCTTAAAGTCAGCAACACTGGAATATAATCAAACGTACATGAAAACTAGCTTGCTCTGAAAAGTGTTTTGGGGAAGACCTTCATGTCCAGTGCCCTTGAAAAGTACCACAGTAATTCCCATTAAGAGCTGAAGCCCTTCATGGTTAACACCTGCAAATTCCCAGCCTTATCCCCCAGCTTTCCCACTGTATGTGGTATTGTGAACTAAGGACAATTACAGTGAGGAAACAAGGGGAATACAATCCTCCCGATACAGTCACACAACTAACCACCAGTACCACCACTGAACAGCAACTCCAGCGAGCCACATTCAAGGAGAGAAAGGTCTGCTTGGGCAACACAGCAACAGTGAGTGTGGGGGGTGTTCACACAGATTTCAGGGTGATGACAATACACTCAAATATTTCTCAGGAACTTGCCAGCAGAGTCCTCCAAGAAAAATACCGTTGTTAGCTTTGTACTGCATCTTCACAGGCAACACATCCCTAAGAATTCACTAACTGCAGGGTAACTAGCCATACCGGCTGGCAACTGATGCTGTTTTTGTTAACATTCAGCTGAACCTGGATACAAGACCTCCTTCTGGAACGTGCTTCCCCAAACCCTACCTGATCTGCTGATAAAGAGATGGATATTGACCAAGACTAAGTGAAAAAAAATGCATTTATCAACATTCACACTGCTCCTCCATGTATCTCTACATGTTTCTAGAGGAGCTATTAAGCTAGAAAACAAAGGCTGCTCTAAAGGACACAGCTTAGTAACCACAGCAGCTCAGAATTCTATCAGCACAGGATCAAAAACTCCAACATACAAAAACATATGCATAAGAAAAAAAAAACTCAGAAATTCCTCTCTCCTCCTTACTCCCAAAGAAACCATTTCAAACATCCAATGACTGTTCATCTCAGATATGAAAGACGAAAATTCAGAATTTTCTCCAAATTAAAACAAAGATATTAATTATAGTGGTCAGTACTCATAGCACATGTCTTAAATACCTGATTCCAGAGACAACTTCCTCACTTCTCAGCCAGAAGTCACCACAATGATTCATAGTAGAAGTGAAGATGAATAATAAAGGCTGAGCTCCTAGTTGCATACAGGGAACTCAATTCTACCTATAAATTTCCCAACCCACAAGCAGAGTTTAACACTGTGAAGACAAGGTAGATTTTAGGATTAATTATATACATATATACATATACATACATATATGTGTGTGTGGATGTGTATGGACAAAGAGGAATGCAATTCATTAGAGAAAAGCCCTGAGGAATTAGGGGCCATCTCACATTAGCACTCTTGGCCGAGTGCTAATAGATTTAGCCTGTGTTGTAATTTCTAATCAACTCCATCATACCACTATTTCTTCCAACAAAGATCTGCACATTGTCTTTTCTACCACATCCAGCTGCATAAGGTACAGCATCCCCCTTCTGTTGGGCTTAACTTGGACAACTTAATGCATAATACTCCAGTACTTGTGGATAAGGAGCCACCAGTTCAAACTATATATAGAATTCCTTGTCACTGAGTGCTCTTCTACAGCCAGTTACATCTGACTCCTCAGGAGATAAATCTAATTAAAAAAAAAAATACTAGGAGACAAAAACTTAACCTTCAGACAACAGCTGAATACAGTTTTTATAAATTGATCCCAACATATATCCAATTCTCTGAACCAGCTAAGGTCCTCAAAAAAAAATAAAAGACTCATTTATTGGAGCTTATACCCAGTTCACTGCTCTTATTGTTTAGTACACTTGCCAGTCCCAACTTGCATGGCAAACAGGTATTTTTAGGAGCTAAGATGGTCACTACCCATTTGTAGATTAAAAAAAAAAAGAATATGCACAAGGCAAGTAGAATTCTATTGTATGGAAACTTAATGTTTAACTTGGCATTTACGTTGTGTCGCATCTATACTTTCAGAATACCTGAATCAGGATCTCTAAGCACCAAAAACAATTCTCGTCTCTCAGAACCAGAGAGAAAACTCAAAATTCTGAGTGATACTCTATCAGCTACAAGCATTTTATAAACCCAGAGAAATGTAAGCCCCATCATCAGAGACTGGAAATGGGACAAATATTTCCAAAGAACAGATGCACAGTTCAGCATTTAATATCAGGAAGTTCACATGGTATTACCACCATTCATAAACTAGCATGCTTATGTCATTCATTCACCAAATACTTTTGAACATCTCCTAACATTACTGTAGGGTTTGCATTTAAGTGAAATGACAAGTCAACAATATGTATTTGAGACATTTATTGACAAATGTCTCCTCTTGATGGATGTACTGTATTCAACGGGATTTACTCCACTAAAGGCGAGGTGTTTGTTAAGTTAAGCAGCTGACTCTTCAACTGAAGCTGTAAAAACTCAGGCCTTTAATTGGTGAAGAACCAATTCCATTATCATTCATAGTGGCAGACATCATTAATTTCATGTACATGTTACTGCAAAAAATCATAGAAGGAACTTATCAGTTTTACATGAAAAAAGTAGTTTCCAAAATGCAAACAGATTGAGACTGCAAAACCACCAATATATGACCCAGGGCATAAAGCTACTCAGTGAAGGACTCACTGGCCTGAGTACAGATCTTTACATTGCCAGGAAACACATTGGTGAGAACTGCAATTAACAAAAACACTCCTCAATTGAAGTAAAGGTTCATTACATAGAAGGCTGGAGTTTTTTCAGTACTGGTCCCAGAGAGCAGAACAAATAATCGCTGGAAAAGTATGACATCTACACTGGATAGGCAGAAAGGTGCACACACATTTAAAATTGCCCTTATTAAAAAAAAAATAAATCCTCATATACTGTAAAAATATCCCAGTTAAAACAGTATGTGAACAAGCAATTCCCCTAGACAGGTAACATGGAAAACAGTAAAACCAAGCATGATAACATCCAGCACAGACAAAACTCTAAAGAGAGTGCTGGGCACAACCAAAGAGGCAAATAAAAGCTCAGGCAGAATAAAGGATAGCAGAAGCGTGCAAAGGAGAACATGTGAGGGGCAGTGAGATAAAACCTTAGTCAGGGGAATGACAGGGAAGAGAAGCACACAGTTCACCATTTGCTCAAAGCAGAGCTGAACATCACCACCTTCTTCACTGCCTATCATCTCATTCCTGCTCCACCTGGCAGCACCAGTCTTCCCATTATTCCTCACCAAATACATCACTACTCCCCAGATCACTTCAATCGTGCCAGTCACGCAAAGAACAAGTAATCAGCCCTCTGTTGCGAATGTGTAGGGAGAATGAAAAATACAAAGGTTACAGAGCCTGAGAACATTTCAAAAGTTGAAAATACCTCAAATTTAAATTATAACTCCCAAGTAAAAATAAAGGGCAAAGGATAATATGCATGTCAGCCCCAAGTGTCAGTCTTTTTAGTCCCTTTATTTAAGAACGTCAGCTGTAGACAAAAGATTCATTTTGCACAGTTGTCTGAAGTAACAGCTTTATTTATATCCAAATAAAGCAAGAAGTACCATTCAGGACCACCTATGGCCAACCTTATGCAAGCAACAGGAGGTTGCGTAATCTTTACACTTAGGTTTGGGAACATGACTAACATGCACACATGCAAGAAATTATGTTGTCTTTGGGCCACAGCTGGAGAACTGGCATTTTACAAGGTGCATGTGGCTACACTACATTATGAATGTGGCTTACAGGGGCAAAAAACTGCTAACTAGTGAAGCCTCCCCAGTTCTGCAGTGCATGGAAAGGCTGCAAGCGCTCTTAGCCTCCTGGCCAGCTAGCATTGAATAACTGGAGAAGCTGCTCTCCCAGCTGGAGCAATCAGGGCCAAGCAGCAACAAATATGGTGGGGGCAACCAGGAGAGGTGCCTTCTTAACTCTGGGTCCATCTGTTCCAGGAGCCAAGCAGGTGGAAGAGCTCTGTACAGAGTCTTTCACAGCAGTAGACAGGGAGGTCCACATCTGAAGAGGAAGCATAACTCAGAGGCACTGAGCCTCAAGAGAAGGTGACATGGACTCCTAAAAATCAGATCAGTGAGAGGGGAAAACACATTTGCAAATTACACGCTGCAGGTATAAGATTCTAAATGTTTACTGCTCTCTTCAAAGGCCATACAGAACTGATTCTTAATTTATGGTAGGAAGAACAAGAAAAAAATTAAGAAAACATCCTTCTTTTCTGCTAGATACTTAAGCAGAAAGCATCTGTGAAATACTAGAATCAAGTACTGTTAAAGTTTGACGGCTTTTGTTCATCTTATCTCCCCATCCCCAGATAAGATTTGGCTGCCCACTTGATGCTAGGCCCTCTCACACTCAGGTAAACTAAAAGGAGCAGAACCTCAACCGCATTCTCCTTACTGCTCTGATATTAACAGTACAGCCACACTGCTGCACATGAGACCACAAGGTGCAGCAGGCCCAAGTACGTTTGTCAAAATTTATTCCTTCTGTGTAGTAATGGAATGAGATTTGAGATGACAGCTTCTGTAACAGTTTCCCGCACTTTGTTTCACATAGAGTCCAAAATGCTTTCATTTTTTCTGTGAGTCAGATGCAACTCTACCTCAAATCCATTTTCACAGGTATTTTATAGTGTCCAGGAAGCACTAAATACAACACAGTATTACAGAATTTTACCCCTGAAGTACACTGATTGGTGGCAGCCTATCACTATCTCCATAATTTGCAGAGACACCATGTTGGCCTTTGGACTGAATTTACAGTATTGCTTTAGATCTGTCAACTACAAATGAGGTGAGGACATTACAACTTGAAAATACACTTATGAGAATGCCACAGCTGCATTTTGCAAAGGTAAAACTAGGAGGCATGCAGCAGTACTTTATACATCCATATAAGACCCTGAACTCTTCAGCATGATTGTTACAACTACTCTGACAACTCAAGTACGTTAATTACTGGATTGCAACAAAGCAACTGGATTACTAGGTGCAACAAAGCAACATGAGTATACGCTGCCAGCATAAGACAGATGAAAGAAAGCATACACAATTCCAAAATCAACAGATGATAAATTTCCCAACAGTGATAAAATGAGGTCACTGTGCTAAGTCTGACCAGTAGCATGCCCAGCCCACCACCCTGTCTCCACATTCAACAGAATGCACATTAAAACAGCAAGATGAGCGTAGCCTTTCCATGGACACACATTCTTGAAAGAGAAACAAAAGGAAAAAGGTTGCATATAACAACATTTTATTAATACTTTCACAGACTGTAGAGCATAAATTAGTTCAGAAGCTTCCTGAGCACAGGTGTTAATTGATATTCCTCCCATTAATTTGTTCCACTACTTTTTAATGTTAAGTGATTTAACACGATTTAACAACATACTGTCGCAACTAGTTCCACAGATTAACTGCAAGGAACTGCCTTCCATGTGTTGAATTTGCTTCCTCTTGTAGCTTCAGTTGCCGCTCCCAAGCTCTCCCAGTACAAGGGATGGGGAACAACCCATTGTAAAGGCAGAAATATTAATAGCACCTTGGCGGCTCTGACCTACAGCATTCTATGTCATTTCTCTGTGTTCAAAAAATATAAATACATCCAGATGCAAAGATAAGAGGAAAGACATTCCTCTCTTGAAAAAGGAAGTCAAAACAGCTCAAGTTACTTAGGTTAGCAAATGAAAAGCTAGCACAACTCTCTTCTACAAGTACCAACAGGACAAACATCAGAGAAAGAGAGCTACTTCAGCCTAGCAGCAGTGCTGACAAACTAATGTGTATGAATTCAAACTGAAAATCAAAAAAGGATTCTGAGAATTAGAAAATTAGGATTTTCTTGTCATTTATATAACAACAGTAGAGGCAAAGGAGCATTACCACCTTTAAGACTGTGAGATTTCCCAAAAATAACACGATCTATGACATAACTGTCTACAACGTGAAGGGACAGGCTTTATAAACAGCTGGAAATTCTCATGTAAACCTATGTATTCTTTGTGATCTCTCTAAAAGTCTCTGCACAGGAATTCTGGAAACAATTTCTATCTGAGTGCAACAGACCAATACCAATTACTTACTATAAAGAGCTAAACTGAAACAGGGGGCTTATGCCCTTGAGGCTCTTTTGGATGAATATTCGGGAAAGCCTGGGGAAGAACAAAGTAACATCTTAAGATTTCAAATAATGGCATCCCTACCACCCAGAAAAGAGGCAAACATTTTCTGAAAGCAGAGAGTGTAACTACAGACCCAAAAACTACAGACAATATCTGAAGTCTGGTCAGCCTCAGATATAAATATGTGTGCGATTCAGTGTTGAATTCTCTCTAGCAAATCTTGATTTAAATTTTCAATTAATGAAGGAATGCAATTTTTAGCAGATATATTTAGTTTATAAGAACTAAACTCACCTAGTTTGCTTTTCATTTTGGCATTACTCTAACAAGACAGGTACTAACACTGCAGGTACATTAACCTCAGCTAAAAATAACTGAAGCTTCCCATCCTCATACAAACTACATTTCTTTACACAAAGGTAACCACCCCACAAAACTCATTTGTGAAACAAATTTCTCCTAAACTCAAAGACAAGTTTTCATTTAGCAACTCCCCAAAAAGAAAAGCAATGGTGTAAAGGAGTAAGAACATTCACAGAAAGTCATTACACACTGTGATACGCTTCCAAAACTTGACGTAGAAAATAAAGTTTTTGAAGCAAAAATTAAACAGCTACTCCTAACTTTTTATTTAGTTAAAAAACACTTAAATAGGGAAAAAAAGAGACTGGATATCCCTTTTCAAATAACTTCAGATGTGCCATGCCCAACATGTGCTGCCACCCATAGCATGGTACCGACTGAATGAACAGCTTCCTGATCTCAAGAGCTAGCAATAACATGTGACAAGCAAAGCAGGCATTCAGCATTCAGAAATCACAGCAGTTACATCAGCAAAGGGTATTTATAAAGGTTTTATTATGTTCGACTACCTTCTCAAGTTTTCTAAAAGTACTGCGCTCCAAGTAACTGCTCACAGCATTCTCCTCCCTAAGACCCCATCAGCATTCAAATGGGCAAGAGAAAGGAGTCTGCTTTCTGCTGCATCATTCACCAATCTGACTGATGATTTTTCTCTCTAAACTGAAAGTGGTTTCAACAAGATCCAAAGCAACTGATAGACGAAGAAACTGATCGATAAAATGCAGCATTATAGTTGGATTCCATCGCCATTTTTGTTCAGGACTTAGTACTGAATCGAATCATTAACTTATTACCTATTTTCATTAACTCAAGTCTGAATCTCAGCTCTGTTTCTGGCAGATCACTGGCACACTATTTTAAAATCTGAGTTCTATTTTCAGTATTTATTTCCTAATGTTACTATTTGCTTTCAGTATCAAAAAACTACCACTGCCTAAAGCTACACTTGTATCACTATCTGCCCACAGTGAAATCTACAGATAGTGATGAATTTTATACAAGTAACGACAGTGATATCAGAAAACATAACATAGCTTCTAAACAGAAATTGCAGCTTTAGGTCAGGGAAACAAGTTTTAAGAGCAGCAAGCTAAGCACAAAACCACTGAGTGAAAAAAGCCTTTGTCAAAATTTAACACAGTTTTCTGATTATAGTTAAGTAGAATCCTGCTTGCATGAGGTCTTTCAGAGGGTTTCAAACAACTAAGTAATGTCCTGAGAACAGGAAATGCATGTAACCACAGTTCTGTCTGACAACAGACACCGGGCAGCAGCTATTAGCACTCAAGCTGCAGAAGGCCTGGCTGTCCTCTACAGTTAAGGTATTAAGCAAAAAAAAAAAAAAAAAAAAAAAAAAGGATGAGTTATGGTAGTAGTGATGTAACAAAAAGACTCTCCCTTGAGAGACGTTGTGAGCCTGACTGCTGACACGATCAAATGGAAGAACACTCGTGTGCCTTAAGAAAACTGCTATGATTTATTTAGCAGTGCTATATTAAGCAGGAGCAACGCGCAGGGACACCAAGCAACAGTGACCATCAGCAGTTCCATAAGATAAGGATGACAAGCAAATCTCAAAGTAGGTGTAAGGAGGCAGATCAGTGGGTAGGGGAAAAACAAGAAATAAAAATTACTCTAGTTTAGAAAAAAGCAGAGCAGACAAACTTCCTGGAAAGCAGCCTTAAGCTTTATCCATAGCAATGCTACAGGCAGCTGCTCTCCAGTTGCAGAGGGTGGCAAAAGGAACACACACAGCATACATAACAGATATGGAAATACAAGAACATCACCCTTGGAAGTCAGAGCTGAAAGTTACGTCCATAAGTACAACAATTTCCTAGTTTTAGAAGTCTTGCTAGACCAGTCTGGTAGGACAAAAGACAGCAAAGGACAAAGTTAACAGGAAAAAATGTTACTTTGTGCAGTTAACACTGAATTTGCAGGGCCAGTAGAGGGACAGAAGAAGTAATCCTTTCTATTTCTATTTTTCTATTCCTGTCTAGAGAAATTCCATAGGGCAAAGCCATCACTAGCTAAAGGAAGTACCCCCTCACTCCCAAGAACTGTGCTATAGTTTCAAAGGACTTACGGGTTGTGTACTCAAAACTCCTCCCCACAAATCTACATCTCCTTCACCTCCACAATTCACTTACAACCACTGGCACTCACAGACTCCATGACTTTGTGTGTCAGATGTAACTAACCAGTCTGTTTGTACCTTACATACAGGTGTGCAAATGGCACGGTACCCTCTTCTGTCCTGCGATCTCCTTTCCTTCCTCCATCATACAGGCTGAAGCAAAACCTTTTGTATTTCACAGTACACGTAAGAGCGCACAATTAACGAGGACATTTAAGTCCCAAAAGTGGGATACTTCCAAAGCCTTGAGAGATCTCCTTCCATTGTAAACAATAATCTTAAGCAAGTGAGAGATTAGCATGCAGCTTCTGATTTAATTATGCGTGGCCCACGCTATACACTACCTCCAACCCCAATGCACAACTGGGATGTGCTGAAACACCTCCAGAAATACCATTTGGGCTCAATTTTCTTTTAGAGGTCCCCACCCACAGCCAGCTCTGGCCTTTCTTTCCTCCTCCCATGCCAATCACATACTTTTTGTTACTTCACATTCTATAGAGTAAACATGGAGAGTAAGTTTCCTTAAGGAAAGGTAGAGATCTTAAACATTCCCAATACTACTAATTATTTCAAACTAATCTTTCTAAAATTGATGAGTATAGGCCTCCCCCTCACCAATTTCATCATTACACACAAGCATATAACCCATACCTCACACATCTTGACACTGACAATGACAGAGGGCTTGGCACACAAAGAACTTGAGATAAAAGCTAAAAATGCTGGAGGGCAGAGAGGGGTGCAGGGAAAAAATGAAATGGTTAACTTGCTGGAGAGGTCAGGAGGTCAACATTATGCAAGCAATGGAGCCTTAAGCTCTAACTGTTATTAACCAGCCAAAGAAAAGATGACTTAACAGACCTACAGCTTCACTCAGGCAACTTCATGGGCACTTTTCTGTAGCAAATGCAACTGGGAACGGAAACCTCAATCATTTTAGCTCAATTCCCCTGGCAAGTGCTACAGAATAGCACTTTCCAACAGGTATCCCTTCTCTAAAGTTCAGGGAATCCTTCTTTACGCTCTACATGCAAAGTAGGCCATCCAACCAAAGGGATAATCAAATGCTAGAATTTTGACATACGTGAAGGAATAAAAGTCCAACACCTCACTTTTAATGTGTATTTTAATGAGGGATATAACTCACGCTCAAACAAAGAGAAAATTATTCGGAAGTAACATTAATTTCTTATCTGACTGTGGAAGAAGAGGCAATACCACAGCATCTGCCCCACTTGCTCAATGTCTTCTAAACAAAATGGGAATCTGTCCTATTTAAATGAACTACCAATTTAGCATACATTATCAAGTTACATAAATGTTGCATCATCTTCAAAACATATCTGTTTTTAATAATGTTCTCCTACCTGCAAGTCTAAGCAACACTAGTCATTCCTCTCACACTGTGGATTTAATCACCAAAGTATGTTTTCCAGTTTTTTGTCTAAACCAAGTTAAAAACAGGAAGAATGCACTAGCTTAAAATCAAAATGTACGTTGACACAGCAGTTGGAAAGCAAAGAATCTGCACAACAAAAGATCTTCAAGAAAACTGCAACACAACATACACTAAAAACACATTTCTCTTACGCATCATGATCCTGGCATGGAAGCTTCACATATACCAAGTGGAAACCTCGTAAGTTGTGATGCACCTTTTACGAAGGATCTAACAAACTTTACATGCTACCACTTCACAATAGTTTTCATCTAGAGAATATTTTCATAGAATGGCCTGGTTGAAAAGGCCCACAATGATCATGTAATTTCAATCCCCCTGCTATCTGCAGAGTCCCAACCACTAGACCAGGCTGCCCTAACCCCAGTCAAATTCTGCACAGATGTTTCACAATACAACACTACATGCTTTTCTGGTCATTTGAGATAGAAAGTAGCAAGACCCCATTGACCTGGGCTCTAAATTACATTACTTGTAACAACACTTAAGGTTGACTGGAATTTTTTATTCTTTACAAAACGCGGAAGATACTGAAAGCTGAAATTAATACAAGTAGTATCACAACAGCACAGAGAGCCACAGCTACAGACATCATCTCTACTTTTAGAAAATCAGCTCTGGCGTTCTAAGCTGTCTGCCCATACACTTGGGCAAGAAGAAAAACAAAAATCAAAGACCTTGGCTCAACCTTCCAACCAGGACAGCAACAGAGAGCTCTTACACTTTTGATTCTGACACTGCACATAACAGTGCAATGATGCTAACAGTATGTAAGGAATGCCAAGTTAGAGAAAATGCCAGCACAGCTGTAACAGCAGACTACTGTCCAACTGAGATTCAATTGTGAACATAAACACAGAGGAGTTATAGGTATTTGATAATACGTCCATTCCAAAAGTATTTGTATGTAAATATACCAATATATTTGTATATATATTTGTATGTAAATGTACCAATATACACAGGTACAAATAGGCGCTATTCTTCATTCAATATTGGTTTGTTTTACTATTTAATAAAGAAAAATTACTGGCAAACGAGCTAAGCAAAACAGGTAATCTGCTTATGAGAATGCAAGAGTTAACTGCTTTCAGCAATGGCACAACAGAAATCTGGAAAGGTTCTACACTGCTACAGAAAAATTAGTGAAAATGAAGTCATTAGAGCAGAAGTGCGCTTTTTCTCCTTTACAGCTGTCTGAAGCCCGACAGACCTCAAGCTAGTCATTAATGAATTGCTTTGAATCAGTTTGTTCCATTTTTGAGTTCTGATTCTGGAAGTGAGAAAGGCTCCAGGGAAAAAGCTGTGAAGTGACCTGTGGTTGAGACCTGGTTCCCTGTTTCAGTCAGTAAGTCTACAGATCTGCTTATCAGCTCCTCGTGAGGCACAATTTCCCGGTGTTAGAGAATTCCTACCTACTGTTGCTGAAGAAAAAAGTTAATGGACTGGAGCCAGAGCTTCACTATTAAGGAAGCTGCATTCTAATCTCCTTAACTAATATTAAAAAGTCATGAAGAAATTAAAATAATCTCCAAATATCAAAAAGCTTTTTCTAAAAGATCTCTGCTGCTTGCCTGGACAATCTAAAAAGCATTTCTATAAATAGAAATCAAAGCAGAATGGTCAGGCAAAATCCAAGAGAGCTTCGAGAGTGCATTGCCAGGCCTTCTCAAGAAACAAAGAAGTCCTAATATGCACCTCAGTTCCACAGGTGCCACACATTCCCTGAATTCTGAGAGCTTCCTGTGCACAACAGCTGTGCTCACCCATAGGAAGATCATTTTCATCTAGAAATCATTATGAGAACCACCCTTTCCATCTGAGTAGCAAATGCTAGTGTATGGCAAACAGGTATACAGGTACCGGACCAGAGAGATTATTGCATTACAAAGGAGAAATGAAATAAAGATCTTACCTGTGTCCTGGGCTCACAGAAGGGCTCCAAAAGGAGTGACCTCCAGATAGAGATCCTTCTTCCTTGGGAGTCAGCCCTTAAATGGGGTCTAGGAGGGGGGGAGCCAGGCTCCACCCCTTCCGGTCACTCAGGTGAAATTGCCTTCACCTGTGCCCCTGCAGCTGACTCTGCACTCGCCTCAGGTGGTCAATCAGAGGTTCAGGCAGTTCAGGCAACAGTTCCCATACAGCTAGTCTAAAGAGAAGGCCATGAACTACACCATTCTTTCAAACTACCAAGCACTTGGAATAACTAGCAATTAAAAGTAAGCAATACAAAAGGTTCCCTTCTCACTGAATATAAGGGAGTAACCATTTTTCCCTCAAATTTTTGGCCATAACATAAGCAAGCTCTAAGTTCACAACTGGCATCGCTTGAAAACATCCTACCATTGAAAAGCAACAAACAAGTGGCCACAAGGGAAGAGAATCAAATAATAAATTAAAATACAACTTAAGATGACGGCACTCTTACTGGCAGGAAATAAATAGGTTGCAAAATTCCAGCTCCAATTTTTTCCACACAGTTTTGGGTGCATCTACATTCTCAGATGAACTGAAGACAACCTCCAACATTAGGCACTGAAGCCCTATGCAACAATCCTATCTTCATCACATACTATTATCTAAGGCATCTGTATACAACCTTCCACAATTCCCCCAACTACATCTCTGCAACAGCTTTCCACGCTACAGTGCAACTTCTGCTGTGCTTCCATGGTCTCTAATATAATGTGTCTCCTTTCCAGGTCCTGTTCAACCATTATTGGCAAATTATTTATATCAAAGCAACTTAAAAAAACATCCCATACTGATACTAAGTGTAGAAAAAAAAAAAAACAGCAAAGATGGATGGTGTATATTTAATACAAGAAAACTTACAAAACTAAAATTCTTCAGCACATGAACTACTAAGTTAGGAGAGCCCATTTAAGGTTGAAAATGAGACCTTATTCTGCTCAGTAGTTAACATAGACTCTAATGGTCTCTGTCATCTCATTTTACATAGGCACCAAAACTGATTTCTGCTGTAAACACAAGCCCCTCTAATTCTTTCTACACGTAACTAATAGAGGCATTGAAGCCACTTAAACTACTCATTTCCTCTACTGTAACTACAGTTGAGAAAGCCCTCCGTTACAATCCCAAAAGGTAACTCACTATTTAAATTACGTGATCTTAAGAGTGTATTTGAGGATTTTCATAGAGGTCATTTTCATAGCTGGCTCAGACATACATCTCTTTCATATCTGTTTTTTCCTTATACAAACTATTTATTTATTTCATCACTTCTTAAGCAAGGAATAGAAGAGTATGTGCTGTTCTGATTCCAAACAAGCTGAAAAACAACTTCTAATGAGATTTTCAGAAATTATTAAAAAAAAGCAACTGACTTCTCCTAAAATTCATAATTTTCCTGCCTTTTCTATTATTATTTTTAAGACCACAAAAGTACTTTAAGCCTGATTTGCTGATCTTTTTTAAGAGGTAACAATTGAAATCAGATAATCCTTCAATGTGTTTCACAATGTATAAGCATCAATGAGATCTCAAATGCAAAGGTTCTGGCCTTCCAACCATTAAAACCCTAGAAAAGATAGAAGAGTTCAAAAAAAAAAATAACAGCACGGGTTTGTGTACCACAAGGAAGACCAAGAGTGCATTAAATTTTAAGAAACACTGTGTTCCCATATCTATATTGTCTATTTTTTGCATATCTATATTGTCTATTATATTTGCAACCCGCCCAGAAGCCCTTTTATGGTTTACCAACCAATGTATTCAGTTTCCGTACTTTATTCTTCCCAATAACATTTCTCTTTTTCTTTCATACCAGTGACTGCTTATGACAGACTTTATAATGTTAGGCAAAGGATGTCTCACATTTTTCTTACCCTTCACTTTATCTTGGACATTTTCTACACTTTGCAGCACTGAATTATACCATTACATCTCTCTCCCTTACTCAGACTTTCAATTCCACATTTAAAACTATTTGTTTCCCTTTTAAAATAACCGCCTATACCTTTCTCACTTGCTCAGCTTTCTCCATCCTTCAAATCTATAGACAGGAAAACATGACACGAGGACAGACAGACACGTCAGTCCTCTTAGCATGCATTTTCACCCTGAGGAAAAAAGCAAAATCTATTGGTTTCCAAGCTCCTGCACTCCATCAGGTGGCAAGGGCAGAGGGAGGAAGGGAGGCAGCAGCAGAAAAGGCTTGGACAATGCAGTCAGTGCTCCTGCTGAAGGAGACGCATCCTCTACCAGGCCTTAATCTTATTTCAAAAATGGGAGAAGACAGAGACACAAGAAAAGTTAAAGTATGACTCTTCTTAGGCTTTTTCACACCCTCCCTAATCCTTCTTCAACTTCCTTGTGTCCATTCTGCTCCTGTTTACCTTGCTTTCAAAGCCTTTTGAAGCAGGAAACATCACCGTCAACAGCACATATGCTACTTGAAGTTAGCAGTAACAGTTAGATGGTAGCCAGGAACAGCTTTCAGGTAGTTACTACAAAAAATTACTCTGATTTTCACTGCTTCCCAGCCACCCACATTTTGTCAGCATCACTTTATCACCTATTGCTTGGCTTCCTCATATCTAACAACTATCCTTGTCAACCTCTCTTCCAGTTCTTTTGTCTTAGTTTCAGCTGGGATGTAATTGTTTTCTTCAGAGTGCCTGGTATGATGCTATCTTTTGGTTCTAGGAAAAAAACAATGTTGATAACAGACTGGTGTTTATAGCTGCTGCTAAGCACTGCTGTATAGAGCCAAGGCCATTCACAGTGAAGGGGCAAAGGAGCTGGGAGGGAACAGAAGTGGGACAGCTGACTTAAAGTGGCCAAAGGGATATTCCATGTCACAGGACATCACGCAGAAAGACTTTTGAAGGGGGTGGGAGTTCATCTCGCTCTCTTCCACTGTTTGAGGGCTTGTTGGGTATCTGTCAGCAAGTGGTGAGCAACTGCCTGTGCACCACTTGTGATATGTGATACACATTCATATACATGCACACACACACAAACACGGCCATAATTATTATCCTTTTCCTTTCCTTTATCTTAGTTCTACCTCAACCCACAAGTTCTATCCTGTTTTTTATCCCCCAGTTCTCCCCCCCATCCCACTGAGAAAGGGGGGACCGAGCAAACAACTCTGTGGTGCTGAGCCACCTGCAGGGTTAAACCACAATATCCTTTAACTGAAAATCTCTTCCTTTAATTGTAACACTATATTCTTTCTGAAAAAGCTTTCCCAGAAGGATGTTTCATTTCTCTTCTTCCTCAAAAGCAAACGAAGGCCTCATTTTCAGAAGGCATAGCTTCAAATGCAGTTAACAGAATATACAACCTGGACCCTTCAGTATCTTTCCCTTACTCGGAGCCATGCTGATAATGACATTTGAAAAAAAATCTTCATTAAACTTATTCAGCTTTCTTCTGCAGTTCCAACCCCATATATCCTGGCATTCTTTGCTGCTGCACATCAACTCAGAACTGAAACCATCCTAGGTTTCATAGTGGCAACCACCTTCACAAAACGCTAGGTCTTTCTTCAGAGAGGGTAATGAAGCCAGGTCACTGCACTCATTCCATCTTCACTCTTCAGAAGGCATATGTATAACCCTAGCAACTTGTGCTTCCCATAAGAAAACGAGGGACCAATCCTTTCTGCTTCAGTAATAATTCTGCCAATATCCTTTCCAGAAAGCGTCACGCTAAGCAGAACCCATGATAGATGGGGATTGAGAAAGATTCTCACATCTTTCACTGTTAAAACAGCGATGCATCCATCTTGGAGTCTGCAAAATAACCTGCCCTGTTTACATTTTTTTTTTTTAATCTGAATCAGTTTGTCAGCTTGGTTTATTGCACAGGCCCAAAAATGGCTTCACTAGAACATATGAGAAGCAACACAGGAACAGCAACACACAGAGTAATTGAGATTCTGTTATCTGAAGGGAAAAATGAAAAACTGAAGTCTTAAATTCCCTATTTCCCCACTAAATACTTACAAGTTTTACTTACTTACAAACAAGTTTTCAAATCACAAAATAATGAAAACAGCGCTCACATAAAAAGTCAAAATGGCAACTTCAATGCAAGGAACGTGATACCACAAAAGAAGATTGATTGGCTCCATTTTAGCAGCCATCACACTGGAACATTTGACTAATGCTCAAAATGATATCCTGAAACTGTTCAGAACTTTGAAATTCTCAAAATGCAACCAAAGATTTAATGAAACGCATATTCACGATTCAGTCTGCTTTAGAACTTAATAACCAACCTATGAATAACTTTCCACAAAATACCATCATGAGAAAAGGAAATTACTTACAGCATTTTAACTGACAACAATTAATTTAACAATATACCACAAAGGAAATTCACATATAGCTGTACAGTGATCCAGCCATAACTCATGACACACTTTTAGTCACTCCTATTAAAAATACTCCTAATTATATATCTTAATTAAAAAAGCCTCTTCCATGAATGCTATACAGCAAACACAAGAACCATACAGGAAGTTGCTTTGTCAGAACTGCTCTGATGGTAACCCATGCATCTTTTTACATTCTGAAGCAAAAGTATCTGAGATAGAACATTCTTCAACTGTCAAACACGCTTAAGGGACATTTGTTCATTAACATGGTACTCTTATCTACATAGGGAACACTTCCTCAGCGTTCTATTAAAAATATTATCTGGTATCAAGATTAATACCTGACTCACTCACTGCAAACACCTGACACACACCAGCCGATTTTAAAGGTGTACCATTCAGTAAACTCTACCCCCATACAAACTCTGCCATGTGCCACACAGTACTTTCAATGGTATCAGCAGAACTAGTCTTGAAAGCAGGCATTGAGCAGACCAGTCCAGAAAACACTTTCCTCAAGAGAAATTACAGCTACTAATTGTATAGCAAACAGGTATACAGGTATTGGACCAGAGGGATTATCGTGTTACAAAGGAGAAATGAAATAAAGATCTTACCCATGTCCTGGGCTTGCAGAAGAGCTCCAAGAAGAGTGATCTCCAGATAGAGATCCTTCCTCCTTGGGAGTCAGCCCTTAAATGGGGTCTAGGAGGTCACTCAGGTGAAATTGCATTCACCTGTGCCCCTGCAGCTGACTCGGCACTCGCCTCAGGTGGTCAAGCAGAGGTTCAGGCCGTGATTCAACAGTTCACATACACTAATGCAATTCTTTATTATGCTTACCTGAGAACCGGGAACATATATAATAAAGTAAGAGAGGAGTTCCCTGGTCTGACAAACTCAGATTAGACTTTCTCAAATGCAGTTCTTCTCCTTCCTCAGAAGGAGCCGCACAAAACCTGACAGCCTCTATATGGCTCCATACAGGACCACTGACTTAAGCACTGTCTTTGCTTTTAACTACCGAGAAGTATTCTGCCACCGAACAGGGGAAAGCTGTTAGCAATTGTAGGCCACCAGAAGTTTAATAAGCATCACTTCCATTTCTAATTGTGAAGATACATTATTCAAATGTTACATTTCAAACACCATAGCTGCAGAACTTTGCCAACAAGGGAGATCCCAATAGGAAGTAACTAACATCAAAGGTATAGGGTAAACACAAGGTATGTTTGAAACTAAGGAACTGATAGACGTACACATATACCTACCTACAAGCATAATGAGTGAGCACGACAACAGGTCAGCTTCCGGAATCATATGAACAGATACTAAAATCTGTCCCCTTGCTCAGCAGAGTATTCACAGCTCATCTGCTTAGTTCATTTTTGCAGAAACTCATCTAATCCCTTTAAAGGTTTTACACAACCATTTCGATTTTCACAAACTATGTATTTTTGTTTCCCTTTCATCTGCTGGAAATATTGACAAATCCCTACCTCTGCCCAGAAAATCCCAACAGCTGAGGACCAAGAACAGTATTTGCTCACTAACCATGAACAACCTGAAGCCTAATTCAGGAACATGTAAGGCTGGAAACCAAAGCTTAATTTCTCCACAGAATGGAAGCCTAATTCACAGCGAAATAAAGGGAAAAAAAGAAAAAAAAACTAGGCCATTGCATATAACTCTGATATCAGAGAGTCCTGTAATAAATGCTAATCATTATAAAATATCTTCATAGGCATAAATATTTTCCATTTACTTCCCTTGGTTCTCCATCACTACATAAATGCAATGAAAACAAATGGTTCTACAAGTAGAACTGCCCAAGTATTGAATGTTATTCTTTTCTAAAACTGCATGTAAAACAAACGCATGGTATAGTTTTTACATGATGCTTTCAACATTTACCTACAATGATGTTAACATCTGCAGATAGTCTTACCACCGTAATTAACATGTCCACTCGATCTATTACAGTGAATAGACAGCCGTAAAAGCTGGCAAGAGGCAGAGAGCCCTTGCGTTTCACAAGCAGGAAACACACTTGAATACTATGCTCAGACAAAACGCATACTTTGGACATTTCATCTTTGCATATGGTGTCCAGTATTACCCACACAGAGTTTTGAAGAGTCCACTATTATCATGATCCACAAAAAGATCAACGGAAGGATTTGAGTGGTTAAATTGTCAGAATGGAATTGAGTGTGGAAAAAAGCAGCCCCGTCCCCACCGTTAGCTTTCCTCACAGTCTTTAAACAAGTGAGTAATTACCATAACCCCTTTTCCTCAGCTGCTAAAACACAATAACAATTCCCTCTTCTTCGTTCCTGCTGCTTGCTTCGTCTATTTAATAATTAAGTCAGTAGGGCACAAACAGTCTTAAGACTATGGATATGCATCAGTAGAAGGTCGCTTCAGCCTTCAGAGACTGGTAGATTAGAATTTAGAGGCTGCCATTTGTAACAATGTTTATTCTATTAAAAAGAAAAGCTACTGTAACAAAGAGAAATCTTATATTGTATTCCCTCATAATAGCCTCTTGATGGAGGACATCATGCTGAAATGGGAGTATGGGTATGCTGGTTTTCCTACAGTCTAACTACGCTCCCAAGAAAACCATGTTGTTTGAGATTAATCCTTCCTTACTATCTCATTAATATATTAGAAGTACAACTGTAACTTCACTAATTTCCTTGTCCACAGGAAGAAGTAACAGCATTGCACTTGAAAATTATGAAATAGCCAAAATAGTCAAGGAGTTCAGTTTTCAGCAATAAGAAAACCCCACCATTTTAAAGAAATATGCCTCAAACATCAGCTTTGAAAGCATGAAAACATTCCAAATAGCTCAACTTGAGCTGCCTAATGTCCATTTGAGGGGGGAAAAGAAAAAAGTTATTTTTAATGCCAGATGCAGTACAAATGATGCAAGCGTGTAATTAAGTCTTTAAGAACCAAGATAGATACATATCATGTGGGCTGTTTTAAGATACTGCAATTTCAAAATACAAACACAGTGCAACCACGAACTGTAGAATGCTGTCCATTACTTAATCAGATCCTAAAAAATCCATCATACGAATGCTGAGCTCAAGCAGCATGCAGAAAAACACTGATCTTGCAGTCTGTAGCTCATTCCCAGCTATCCAATAACAGCTACAATTCCTACTTCAAATCTTCCAACTACCAAACTACTACTTCCAAATACCCTCAAAATGGGCTAGAAAACCAGCTGAGTCCATAACACGATTTGCAATAAGTTAACCAACTCAAGCTCATTCCGCTTTAACAGACACTATGCCAGATAATCGGCAAATAATAAGAAATGTAGAAGATATTAAAAACAAAAACATAAAGGAACAGCTGAGATATAAGTTTACAGAAACTGGGGAGGCTTCCTACTTCCTGGAATGGTTTACAGATGTCTCACGGTACCAATTCCCAGTTTCTCAATTCCCAACACTGCCATTACATTAAGCAAACACTATAATTATTTTAAAAGCAATTCTCCTTTGCTTTGATGAAAATAAATAGAGCCAAAATGTTTCCAAAATTGTTTAAAACAAGACTTTACTACACCTGGGCTGGTCTGCTGAAACGTTCTCCTGATCCATTATTTTTCAAGCAGCCTGGTACAATTCAAACTGAGGATATTTAATTAGACATTAGTAGAAAATTAGCATTGATGTCAACACTGAACTGACAAAGTCACCATATAGTAATTCACACTGTCCGGAAGCGTTTTTAAGCAAGTAACACCTACAATTAGAAGAAAAGTGAAAGAATGGTGTCACCGTGCACTTGTTTTGTATGCTAAATAAAAGCACTGGGAATCACTGTTAATTTTGTCAACGCATGGGACCTCTGCACAAAGGAAATGATGTCTTTTACATCGGATGGAAGGCCTGCAAAGCCACAAAAGGTAACAGAGACCCAGAACCGCTACCTTGTATCGAACTACTTCATTTCTCTTGGAACTCATTTCATCATCCATACTGCTCAATGGGAACACGCTTCAAATTTTGTCTATAGAATGTGATTGAAGTTAGTGAATAGGAATTAACAAATACCTTAAAGCCAGTTACATCAACTTAAGTCTGCATGGAAGTCAAAAAAAATATAGCTTATGAAACAAAGGTTTGCCACTGAAAAAAGTCCACTTTGGCGAACAGTGGGATTAAAAAAAGGTTAAAAAATAAAGAGAAAAGGCAAATAGTTTGCAGTCCGCTCCCAGTGCAGTGTGCGTTCCCCCTTCCTGTGTAATTAAACTTCACCTCCTGTGAGAACTAACATCTTTCTGGGAGAAAGAGACATCACAATACCAGCGGGGTTTGGGGGCTGTTTTTTTCCATTCTGTGTTTTTGGCTCCTTCGCATTCACGTTTTTGTCAACTCCAGAAGCACAGCTGCATGCACTTTCACCTACACGAGATGAGCTGCGCTGGATTTGCAGAGTTTCAGGAGGCTGGAAAGCAGACGTCACTTAATTCAGCCCTTCCCTAGAACCACGCGAGCTGCAAACTATTCTCTTTCGAGCTCTTTTTCTGCAAAATAAACACTAAATGTTTCGACAACAGCAAATTCTACCCCTTTGTCACGATACTGACAGCATGTACACTATTACATAAAAGCTTGAGTTTTTTCTGGCTTATCACACATCAAATATGTGGAGCAACAAAACCGTATTCCTGACCTTTAGACGTTATCTTCGATACTCCATAAATATTGTATAGATCTGATGTCATATCTGCTCTTTTGATATGTTACACCCAGCAGCAGGACCCAGTTTAGTTCAGGGTGCTACAGTCATATATCCCATAAAGCAAAACTACTGAGAAGGTGGACTCCGGTCCAGACCTGGAGAAGGAATAAAACCCACAGCCACACTAAAGCTCCGGACGTGAAGCTTCCTTCATCCCTTAAAGAGATCCTGGATTTCTTACCACTCGCTCTGCCAGGGTGTGGCTTTGTTAGACCACAGCTCCCACTGCTAAGGCTCCATGAGATCTCCTGGCCGGCCTGGAAGAGCCTGAGCCAGCACACAGCCTCCTACCGAGGGAAACCCCGTAAGAACCAGAGCAGCACCTCACAGTGCTGGGACACCGAACTCAAGCCCTCAGCAGAGCCCTCTTGCTAAACACGAGCTCAGGAAGAGAAGGGAGCAATTCCCTCGGCGCTCAAAAGCCAAGAGCCTCTCAGGACTGGCACGCTGCTCCTGCCACCCTATAACCACAGGTAACCAGGGAGCGCTGCCAAAGAGATGCTGCTACAGCCTTCTCCTTAAAGGGTGCAGTAGCAGAGGCACTGCTCTTGCAGTATAGCGAGCACCAATGTTTCTGCCTCTGTGAAGGATTCCTCTCAAAACATGACTCAAAGGCTTTCCTAGCTATCCCTGCACATACAACTTGCATTGCTTTCCAATGCACTGGCTCCTAGATTCTTAAACCACACGGTTTGGATTTCATAATTATGGTTAGGGTCTCTGTGAGCCGTTGTTGCTCCGTGCACCAAAAGATGGATTTCATTATCACTGCAAAAACTATTAATTAAATGTACATATATACACATCTACACTTCCTACAGTAAAAATGACCATTACATGAAATTTCAATGGCCTGCTAGAATAATTACTCCAAACCTTCCCTTCCACCACACATTTTACAGAACCTACAATGCTTCCCACACCACGCGCACACACACACAGAACTAAGCAATGATCTTATAAATAACAACTTTCTACTTACTGATAACAGTAACTGAAACATACCCACATTCCCCAAAAGAAAAAAAGCACAAACAAATCCATATCTGCTGCAAGCCAAGAAATGCCTTTGAAACACCTTTGCACCGCACAGTAACATTTTAATCCTTCTTCCCTAACCGTCTCCTTCTCTCGGTGACAAGTTTCATAAAGAATAAGCCCCATAAATTAGCGTGCAATTCATCAGTGTCCAAAGCACTGTCAGAAAACAGAGCTGTGGCATCAAAATATTTGCCAGTTTAGATCTGCAACGGCGTTGGGTTTTGTTTTTGTGGGGTTGTTTAATATTCACTGCATGGATTCATGCACTGCTACAGCAAGAGGATGAGCGTTCCCAAAAACAGACTCTGAAAATATCAAAATGCCCCATAACTTCAGCTATCTGACACAGAGCGGAGACGCAACTTAAATGGGTAGCAAAAAAAATAGAGGTGTTATATTCAAAAAGGCCTCCAAACTTCAATAACGCGCTGGACTGCGGCCCACGCTACTTTGTTTTACAGTATGCGAAATGTAACGTGAGGCAGCGTTGCTGTGTGACAGGCAACCTCAGTGATACCGTGCCTTTATTTTCCCAGCGGCATCCTTAGGCTCTATCCCATGTGTGATTCCCTGCGATGTTTCCGGCAGCCTCGGCAGCACACAGGGATGAATCCCGGCCCATCGCGGTTAACGTACAGAACGTAACTGCTGCGACACGTCACTCCTCGACCTTTCTGGTTTATTAGGAAAATAAATACTTGAATATGTAACTCTGAAAACCCAACCGAAGCGGCGTGGGTTTTTAAACATAAACACAAAGAAGGGCGCACTCGGCTCTGCGTTCCTTCCTCCCACCCTCCCCCACGTCCTGACACCGAGCCTTTCCAATTAGGCCACAAACAAACACCCAAAGCCCCGGCGAGGGCCCGGGCCGCCACTTCGCGTAGAAATCCTCCACGTGAAAACGGCAGCGCGGAGGCCGGGAGCCACAAAGGGACGAACAAAGTGTCAAACGCGCGGCTGCTGTCAGGAGCGGGGCGCAGCGGAGCGCCGGGCAGCCCCGCGCGGAGCCCCCCGGCAGCTCGCGGGCCTTTGTCAGCGCGGTGCGGAGCGCGGCGCGGCGCGTGCTACAGGTTGATAAGGCCCCGCCCGCCCGCGGGCAGCGCCCGGACACCGCGCGCGGAGTTCCTTTCCTTCCGCGCTCGGCGGGGGCCGCGCGCTCCGCACGACGCGCACGTCCCTTCGCGGTGTTTGTTTCGTGTTTACCTCCCCCCCCTCCTCTTTCTCCTCCCTGTCCGGCCATCTTGGGCCGGCAGGAGCAGCCATTACTTAACTCAATGACAGGGCCGACAACTTTTCGCGGACGCGAACGCCGCTCCGCGAGGCCGGGCGGGCTCCCGACGAGCCGCCCGGCGGCGGGGACGCGCGGGAGGCCCCGCGGGCGAGCGGCCGGCACGCGGCGAGCTCGGGGCCGGGAGCCACGCTCCCCTTCGGCGGCGCTTCCCGCGCCCCCCTCCAACTCCCAACTTCTCCCCCGGCGCTCCGCGGCCGCGCGGGGCCCAAATCACGAGGGAGGGTCCGGGGAGAGGGCAACGTCAGCAGCGCCTCGCGCGCGCCC